>PITA01009023.1:0-80492 GCA_004023965.1 Spilogale gracilis
AAATAAATAAATAAATAAATAAATAAATAAATAAATAAATAAAGGTAATGGTTGATGTTAAATTGGAGTATGGGAAAAATGAATGTATATGTCCACACAAAAACTTGTACAGCAATGCTCATGACATTATCATTTGTAATAGCCAATAAGTGGAAACAACTCAAATTACATCAATTGGTGAATGGATTTAAAAAAAAATGTAGTATAGGGATGCCTGGTTAGCTCAGTTGGTTAAGCATCTGCCTCTTGATTTCGGCTCAGGTTATGATCTCAGGGTGGTGAGACTGAGTCCCATGTCAGGCTCTACACACTAGGTGTGGAGTCTGCTTGAGATTCTCTCTCTCCCTCTCCCATTGCCCCTCCCCCCACTGTCTCTCACACACATGCAAAAAGAGAAAAAATTAAAAAAAATTTTTAATGTAGTATATTGGACTGGGCTTGGGAATAGGAAATGACTGAAAGTGGACACAAGATTTCTTTTTGGGTTATGATAATGTTTTAAAATTAAATTATAGTTATGCATACATCTGTAAATATGCTCAAAATTACTGAATTACAAACTACAGCAGAAAAATTTTATCATTTTTAATTACATCCCAATAAACCTGTTAATTAAAACAATAAAGAAAAGGAAATGTGGAAAGGTAATGGTGATCTGGAGGGTCACCTGGGTGCAGCTACAATTTTCATTAAAGTGTTCAACATAATTCGGTCTCACTAAGAAGGAGATATTTGGTCAAAGACTATATGGAAGTGATCAACATATAGATGTGTGAAGGACATGGGTTCAAGTCTGAAACAAAAACCTGGAAACCTGTGAAATGCCTCTGATGCAGGACGATAAGTGGTATGTGGCATAGATAACAAGGGAGCAAGTGTGAGAGGAGCCGACTGAGCTGAGTTGGTGAAAAGAATTTAGAGAGATAAGGATTGGTACACAGAATGGACAAGTCTCCCTAGGCCACTGTATGGAATCTGGCTTCACCTTGAGTGAAATGAGAGAAAATGAAAGATTTTGAGCGTAAGAGTGAGATATTTTCATTACAGTTTTAAGTGATTTTCATGGTACTTGTCATGATTTTCATGGCTACTTTGTCAGTAATTATTGCAGGAGGACAAGGGTGGACACGGTTGAAGCAGGTTGCTCAGGAAGGAGACTCCTTTAGTGATCTTATTAAGAGAAGCTACTGGCTAGAACCAGAGAAGTAGGAATACATGTGGTCACGCATGATATGAATGTGTGTGTATGTGTGTGTGTGTGTGTGTGTGTGTGTGTGTGCACTCACACGTGCGTATGAGCATGTACTGTGATGCTAAGGAAGAATTATCCCTTAGTTTTGTAAAAATAATATGGTACCACTTTTTTTTAAGAAGCTAAAATTTTGGGGGCGCCTGGGTGGCTCAGTTGGTTAAGCGACTGCTTTTGGCTCAGGTCATGATCCTGGATAGCCAGGATCAAGTCCCACATCGCGCTCCCTGCTCGGTGGGAAGCCTGCTTCTCCCTCTCTCACTCCCCCTGCTTGTGTTCCCTCTTACGCTGTGTTTCTCTCTGTCAAATAAATAAATAAAATCTTAAAAAAAAAAAAAAAAGAAGCTAAAATTTTCCAGTTTGCTGTAGACTTTCAGGCACCCTAGTTGTCTGTCATCAGGCAATTCCCTTACCTTGACCTGTTCTGCTTCTATAAAGCAGTAGAGGGGCACACTTACAGAATCATTATAATGATAAGGAGATAACACAGATATGAAAACAAAATTTTACCAACCTTCATAGACTGTCATTTAGTTTAGGAGATCAAACAAACAAAAAATTAAATCTTAGGACTATATTAAGAAAAAACAGACTAAATCAAAGACTTTTAGATCTAAAATAGTAATTATCTAAACTCCAGTGGGAGAAAATAAACTAATGTTTGGTTTCCACTTATATTTTTAAAGGTTTTATTTATTTATTTGTCAGAGAGTGAGCACAAAGAGAGGGAGAAGCAGGCTCCCCACTGAGCAGAGTCTGATGTGGGGCTTGATCCCAGGACCCTGGGATCATGACCTGAGCCAAAGGTAGATGCTTAACTAACTGAGCCACATAGGGCTTCCAATTAAATAATTTTTCAAATTTACATCTTAAGATTATTGATTTCCAATTAAAATAATTTTTCAAATTTACATCTTAAGATTATTTACAATTTCTGAAAATGTGATTTATTTCATTATTTTCTACTGAGAAAATTTAGAGAAAGATTAGTAGGTCCATATCCCAGAAAAATTCTAATTACTGATTAGAATTTTTTGGAAGCATTTTCAAACATTATACATAAATATTATTTTTAATGAAAAATGCACTATAAGGAACATATGAAAAAAAATTATCCTTTGAATCACTCAGCTAATATTCTGTAAAAAAAAGGACTTTTACATTACCCGTGAGTTCTATATGTATGTATACACGTGTGAATACCTCAAAATGAAAGTATTCAATCTTTTAAATTATTGTGTATGAGTTACTAGCACATACATCATCTTCCATTTTCTACCTAACTGATTTTTGTAGAGAAGAAAAAAAAATCAGAGAAAAAAACAGGGATATATTGATTATCAATAATCTAGCATATTAGTATTATCTTTGATCTCAATTACTAACTTTCCTCACTGCTATATAATATTTTCTATGATCAATAGGTAACACATAATGAAAATTTGTCCAAATAAAATATTAAAAATATCATAGTCTTTCAAAAAAATGTTTAAAAGTCTCCTGGTCAAAAAAATCTTGTTTACATTGATCACGTATGTAAATTTATTTTCAGATCCTACAGTTTATTTTAATTCAAGGATAGTCATTTTGTGATGATGTTTTAAATTTAGTTAACTCTAAATTAAATTTAACTCTTTGATCTAACAAGCTAGAATATTTGGTAGTTTGTAAACATGTAAGCATGAAAAACGGCTCAGGATCATTTCCAGTTACACTGAAGCTTTGTGACAGTGTATTTGGATTTAATAACCATAGGAACCCTACATGCAAGTGATCACTTTTGAGTTGAATTTATTTAAATGCATACTAGGCTATATTTAATTACATTAGCTATATTTAATTAATTATATTTAATTAATTATCAAAAGGGTTAATGAGTTCATCAGTAAGAAAGAATATTTTTCCTGATTTCTCTTTCCTCCTATAATGTGACTGGATATACAGCATTAATGGTATAATCAGGTAGAACATAATTCACTGTGTGAATATAAAGCTGGAAAACTAGAAAGAAAAAAATCCATTGTTCTGTCCCACATGGTAGAGTAAACTTACTTTATGGTAGTGTATGGTTTTAGTTTTCTGTTGAGTTGCAACTATGCAGTTAGGCAAAGAAATGCAGAAGCGTTATGGCAATATTCATCAAATAAGTCATCAACAGATGTAATTGGAGCAGAAGCCAGTTTAACTGTCTGGTGTCACAAAAATCCAAGAATCTGGATTATTGTCATAAAAAGCCAGTTCATATAGAAGTATTCTACTGGGCACCCAAACAAAGTAAAAAATTCAAATCATTTTTATTGATCAGATATGTAGGGAGCTGCAATAAATGTGCCAAAAATTCAGTATTTTAGCACAATACAGTCAAACAATATGGTGATGTGGTGTGCCCATTCCACTGGATCTCCTGGGCATTTCAGTTAACTAGTGATTGCAGAGCGATGCATCTTCCTAGCTTCTGGCTCCATCATCTCCTTGGTCTTTGGAGTCCTCTGCTGGATTTTCTGCATTCAGCCAGCCAATGGGAAAGAGAAAGCATAAAGGAGTTGAGGAATTTGTTTAAACGCATTATCTGAAAGTAAAATACGTATCACTTCGGCACATATTCCACTGCTGATAACTCAGTCACCAGGACCTTTGTAACTGCCAGGAAGGCTAGGAAATTAGGTCTAGTGTCAAAGATGTGGTGAGTTTATTGCTGCCTCTGCCACATGGTTTAATTCTCTAGGGTGAGAAGAAGAGACAAAAAACAAGATGTGAATTCAGGAATACAGATCTTCCTGGACTTACAATGGGGTTATCTTCCCAATAAGCCCATCATAAATTGAAAATATAGTAAGTCAAAAAATCATAAATCTATATCATAAGTCAAAAATGAATTTAATACACCTAACCTACCAAACATCGTAGCTTAGACTTACCCCCCATAAACATGTACAGAACACATACTTTAGCCCCAATTGGGTAAAACCACCTAACACAGTTTATGCTATAATCAACTGTCAGATATCTCATGTAATTTATTGAACACTGCTAAAAATAAAAGGCATAATGGTTATAAGTGTATTGTTTACCCTGGTGATCTTGTGGCTGATTACAAGCTGAGGCCCACTGCCTCTCCCCAGCATCAGGAGAGAGGATCATACTGCATATCACTAGCCTGGGAAAATATCAAAATTAAAAGTTAAAAATATGATTTCTAGTGAATGCCTGACACTTTTGTACCATCATAAAGTCAAAAAAATCTTAAGTTGAAATGTCATGAGTCAGGAACCTTCTGTAAAAAATATTACAATGCTGGGGCACTTGGGTGGCTCAGTTGTTAAGCGTCTGCCTCCAGCTTAGGTCATGATCCCAGAGTCCTGGTTTTGAGCCCCGCTTCAGGCTCCCTGGTTCACAGGAAGCCTGCTTCTCCTTTTCTCACTCCCCTGCTTGCATTCCCTCTCTAGCTGTGCTTCTCTCTGTCAAATAAATACGTTTAAAAAAATTATAATGTTTATGAAAATGACTATCTTAATAAATCATGCCCAAATCCACAGTGTTCTCAATATGTATAAATATATACATATTTCTACAAGATAATATTAGAATCTGAGTTTTAATAGAGTTCCCCACTGATTCCTAGGAAAATTAAAGTTGGAGAAGCACTGCTTCATATCTGTCTCACTTAAAAAATTAACAGTGTATCATAGTACTAAAAAAAAAGAGTTTGAGAATTTGTGCTGCAAAGAAACTGGCTAACTTTCATTATTATTGTTAATAATCTGAATATTCTAATTGAACTTGACTGTGATCACTTATTAACAGAACACTCGTCAGTATTCCATAGGAAGCTAGTTTTCTGTGAAACTAGGTGGGGACATGGATTTAACTGCACAAAACGGGGAAGAGCTAAAGTCATAAATTTAAGTGTTCATGTTTACCAGTGTCTTTTCTATAAGCTTGCTACCTCTAATTTGAAAGATTCATTCCTGTATTCCTGGTTAGGTAGCCTGATTCCAACATGAAGAATTTTAGTTGTCCATTCATTTTTCAGACACTTATTTAAGGTCTGTGAAACCAAGAATGATCCAAGATTTCAGCACAGGAGGAGGGCAAATAAAGAAGGATATGATGTAAAAAAAATTGACAATGGATAGATACATTCATTTGGATAGATTATAAGTGAATTTGCCTTAAAATGAACCCTAGTTTGTTGCAAACTCTATCAAAACATTGTAATATTAGAATTAGCCTATTGAAAACTGAGGTCCTCAATGATACACTACATTAGCTCTGAGTTCTACTCTATTTTAAATACTTCACTTTTCCCTTTGTTACAAAAGGTCCATAAAGAGAGAGAGAGAGAGAGAGAGAGAGGGATAGAGAGAGAAAGAGAGTTAGGGGGACTCATTGGGTTGAAGCATCTGCCATTGGCTCAGGATCCTGGGATAGACACCCACATCTGGCTCCCTGCTCAGGAAATCTGGTTCTCCCTTCCCTCTGTCAACCCCCATGCTCTTTCTCTGTCAAATAAATAAATGAAATATTTTTAAAAGAGGGAAGATTAGCCTGTAATGATAGTTTTTCATTATATTGCTTCCACTAAAATTTTAATCATTATTTCTCTCCCCTCTCACCCTTTTGCCTGTTATAGTAGCTTCCAATTCCTTTTTAAGGAAATTTTTTTAAAGAAAATAAACCCCTTAGAAGTATAACGTAGCAGAAATGAGTTAAACATGGGGTTGTAGATACATTTTTAAGGGGAGAAAGCACTTTAGTCTCAAACTAAAGTGAAAGGTAATCAAAATTACAATGTGAGAGTTTAAGGACTATACCCTACATATTTCAGAGACATAAAGTATATGTATAATTAATTATAAGGGATATAATCTTTGCTGAAACATAAGCAGCTGAGTGTATCGGCCAGCTTTTATTTCTGTTAATCCTGTTCTGGGGCACTATAATGATCTCAGAGAACTGTTTTGATGAACAAGTTAATCCTGTTATTAAAGATTAATAAGAACATTTAATTCATTTTAAGTTTCCTCTATTGTCTTTAATGACCAAATAAACTAGGGAGGTGGGGAAGGTTGTGGCTTAATTTTCCATCTGCACAATGTGGCTTAACTAAATATGACTTAATGAGTTAAATGGGTATGGTCTATCAAATTGCACTACCTGCAAAGAAAAGTAAATGCAGTGATGTGATTTTTCTCCTTCACTAAGGGAAATAAAGTACTTCTTAAATCAACTGTTAAATACCTAAGTGACATGCTTTCTGTTCAGATTCCATGTTATTCATATTTACTTTTAATCAACTTTTTTAGATATAGTTGAAGGAAAATAACATACACTAATTTTAAGAATGTTGATAAATTTATACACTTGTGTAAGAACCACCACACACCAAGATACAGAACGTTTCTCCCATGTTCAAACTTTGAATTTCCCACTCAGTGTCCATCTCATTCCCTGCAAATCATACCCTGTCCCAGGAACCACATATCTACTTGATGTCGTTATGAATTTGATTTGTATCTGGCTTCTTTTGGTCATCATAATGATATTCGGATCCATCCATGTGGTTGCACATATCATAGTCCATTTGAGATGGATAGAAGATTCTTATGTGGCTATACCACAATTTGTTTATCCTTTCTCTTGTTAATGGATTTAGAGTTGTTCCTAGATTTTGGTTATCATGAAGAAAGGTGTTATAAATGTTTGTATACCGGTCTTCATGTGAACATATTTTTGTTTGTTTCTCTTGGGTAAACACTTAGGAGTCGAATTGCTGGCAGTTACATGTCTAATTTTATAAGAAACTGTCAAACTGCATTAAAAAGTTATTGAGCTATTTTTCATCGCCCCCAAGGAGTACATAAGAGATACAATTGTATCACTGCTCCTCTCAGTTTTGTCATTCTTTTCAATTTTAGCAATTCTAATGAGTGCTTGCTGATATTCGTGATTTTAATCTGAATTTATTTGATGACCAAAGGTGTTGAACATCTTCTCAAGTGCTTATTTACTCATTCCTTGGTTCAGTGTCCTTTCAAATCATTTTGCCTGTTTTTATCTAGCTATTTGTCTTATTGAGTTGTAAGGATTCATTATATATTCAGGATATAGTTCTTCATCAGATTTATGTTTTGCAGAAATCCCCCACCCCTCATTTTGTACTTTAAATTATTGGTTTCTTTATAATGTTTCATAAAGTGTACACAAGTTACCAGTTTGGATGAAATTCAAGTTATATTGTTTTTACTTTAGGGTTTGTTCTTTTGGCGCTGTAAGTATTTTTGGCTAACCCAAGATCATCGGGATTTCCTAATAAGGTTTTCTTTCAGACTTCGCTAGTTTTAACTTTCACATTTAGATCTATAATGCAATAAATTGAAGTTTATTGAAACAATTTTATAATTGCTGTGAGTTGGATAGCACATTGTTCAAGTGACATTGTTTGAAAAGACTATTGTTTCCTCATTAAATTATTTAAAAAGATTTGTCACAAATAAATTGACTTTCTAAATAGATGATAGATAGATAGATGATTTATAGATAGATGATAGATAGAATAGTTAATGTCAATCTTTTGCAGTCTGTATTTCACTTTAAATAATTTCTCCTGCTATATATTCAAATTCACTAATCTTTTCTTGTGCTATTTCTATCCAGTTGTTAAATCTTACTTGGCATATTTTTTATTTTCAATATGTATTTTACATCTCTAGTATTTTGTTTGGGTTCATCTTAACAATTCCACCTAACTCTTCACTGTGTTCACATTTTATTAAACATTTAGAATATGGTTGTGTAGTATGATTTTAATATCCATATTTCATAGTTGTGTAATTGCTAGAGGGAGTTGAATGATTCCCAGATGTAAGTACTGAAATTTATTCAACTTGTCACTCTTCTATAACTGTTATTTCCTTGACATTTTTTTTCTTTCCAACTTGTGTTCTTTCTGACACACATGTATATTGATTTTCAAAGACTCTCTAAAATAGTCTACTTGTCTTGTTCTCCCTGACCTATCTATGTACTCTTGTCTTAATGAGGCTTCTGGTCCTGCTAGGCTTCCCCATGTTTTGCTGAAGCTGGAAAATGCTTCTAGCAGTAAACTAGAAAAATTGTATGGCTCACCTCATTTGTTGATTTTTCCCTTTGAGATTGCTGTCTTGCACTGGGTATTATCCAGTGTCCCCAAAACAGTTGTTTCATAAATTTTGTTCAATTTTCTGTTTGTTAGAACAGGAGGGTACTTATCATTACAGATGGTCATTCATGAATAGAAATGGAAATCCTCCCCCCCCACCTTATTTTTAATGCAAAAAAAAATGGCAAGATGAAATTGATGTGCACTTTACCAAAATGTTTCTAATTTACATGACATATATTAAATACATCTAATAAAACCAAATAATATACCATAATATACTTAAAACATTGAGATAGACATATAATGAAATAAAACACTCTGAATTATCTGAAATAATTGTAAATGCTCTTGATATTAACCCTACTAACCCTGTTTCTATTACTAACCATCGGCTAGATTTTATTTTTGAACACCAATTACTCTGGTTCTTTTTTGAAGTGCCCATGTCTGAGGGAAGATTATAATATTTGACCCTGAATAACTCAGAATCAGCTGTGAGATTGATATGGCTAGGGGAATGTGGGCAGAGATGCCATGTGCTATTTCTGGATAAGGGCTTTGTCACATTCCAGTCCTTCTCCTCATTCACCAGCTTATTCCATGTGGGAGTTGCTCTGTTAGAGTGGGATCCCAACTGAAGATGATAGACTATAGCTAACCCAAGATGAGTATGTAACTCAAAGAAGAAATAAACTTTAGTTGTTTTCTGACCCTTTGTTACTTCAACATAAGTTAGCCTCTTTTAACTGATGAATTGTGTAGTTTTATCAACCTAATGAGATCCTTAATCTCAAATTCATCAATTATAAATTTTAAATAATACCTACAGTATATTATATTAAATATTATTGTGATAATTTAGTTCATGTGTAGATTCGAGAGCAATTGCTAACTAAGGACGGTGCATAAATATAAAGAACTCATCCTAAGCCATATTTAGTTCTTAAATATAGCATTTTAATCTATGCTGTTAACTTTATGAGAATATAAGTTTAATTTTAAAAGACCTTACTCTTTAATGGACTATAATTTCTGCCTAGTAAGTGCCTTAATTTTTTAAAGCAGTCTTTTCTTTCAAAATTTTAGCTCTAAATACCTATCATCTGTCAACCATAAAATACATTGAATGATTAAGTATTCATTATATGCTTTTTATTTGTCTATTTTATTTACTGAAATTCTGTGCCTCTGCAAAAACTGTAAACCCTATTTAAAAAAAAATGATTGTTCTGTTCTTTGATGTTTTATTCTCTAGGAATCTTACATTGCAAAATAAATTCAAATTTAATTATTCCCTGAAATATATATAAAATTTAATTCACTGTAACCCTCCAGTACATTTTGTAGCCCATAACAAATCATTTTGCTTCCCTTTATAAAAATATTTTTTTCTTAACTCTTTTAATCCCAATCTCTCTTTTGAGAGCAAGGATGATCCTTCTAGGTAAATCATTATATTCCAAACAGTCACATTTTCTAGCTATACTACAAAGATTCCCTAAAGTAATAGAACCACTGACGTGACTTTTTTGACAAGAGAGATAAATAAGAAGTGTTGGTAAGACATTTATTTCATCGTCCCAGTTCCTTATTTTGATCTCCAGTATCTTTTATCATAGCATCATACACATGTCAGTTCTTTACACATTCTTGGAGTTTAAAGAAAGAGAAGAGGTTTTTCACTTGTGTTCAAATCTATTTAATGTTTATTTAGGCATTCTTTTCTGTTCTATCTAATCAGACTTTGAGATAAAAGGGGTTTATGCTGAAACGGCGTTATGGACCAACAGAAGAAAACACTTTTAGGGCACCTGGGTGGCTATGTCAGTGAAGCATCTGCCTTCAGCTCAGGTCATGATCCCGGGGTCCTGGGATTGAGTCCCACATCAAGCTCCCTGCTCAGTGGGGAGTCTGCTTCTCCCTCTATCTGCAGCTCACCCTGTTTGTGCTCTGTCTCTCGTCTCTCTCTCTCCCTCTGACAAATAAATACAATCTTTAAAAAAAAACAAACACTTTTAGAAGTATGTTCTTTGGATTAATATTTTGTATAACCTCTTAAATAGACACACTTACTGTAAGACATTTTAGAACATTCAGCATACCACCAGGCTTTGTGATTCCCCAAACAGGAGGTACAATATGCAATAGTTTCTGAAATCATTTGACCATGGTAGGAATCTTGCAGAATGTCACTCTCTGGATCTTCTTTTACAAACAAAGGAATAAAGCAATGAAAACATATTTCTTTAAAGAAGATAGTACTTGTTTACCATCGAACAAACAAGGTTCTTTCTCACCTCTGAGGAGCATTCTCTTTAACAGAGATTGTTACCTCAGGAGTGAAGTGTGATTAGACCTGACATTTGAGGATCCAGTAAGAAATAAAATATTCTGTCTGAACTCTAACAAACCATTCACCAGTTATATCCCTGCAGCTTGCTCTGAATTAAGCTGTTTCATCCACACTTGTCATACAATGAAAAAGAAATCTCCCCACTTGCTTCAAAAAGTATTTACCTGCAATAGAGGTGTTAATTTCATTTTTCAGAAAAGAGTCATGTTTTCTTAAATCTTTGTTTAAAAATCTACCATCACTAAAGTCTGTCTTTTCAGTGGTTAAGTGCAGTTTTCTTTCTGTATGCAAACCTGGCATCTAAGATTTTCCTTTTATTATTCACATCAGATAAACAAAAATCCCATCAGTATATAACTTCTGCCTAAAATATCTCTGGCTTATCGAGCAATTGAGATAAATGAGTTTCATTCCCTGTCTTCTGAGTCGGGTGGGTGGACATTTATAATATTGTTCTTCCTTTCAGACGCAATTTATTAAGGAGGCACACCCAAATCTGAACAAAAAACATAACAATAAAAAGTTTTTCTGACTATTTCTTTTATCTTTTCCTTGGTTTATGTTATAAGCCAATGTAATAATACTGGTTTTAACTTTGGGAATTGAAGGTGTCTTATATAAAATATTTATTTGTTGTCTTTTCTTCCTTGACAAAGCCAACATTTAATAGCTTTCTTGAAAGTGAGTGCCACATCAAAGCCCATGTGCTTTCCCCAAATTCATCTTTATTCTGGCATTGTTAAGCATTTCTTAGCCTTTCAAATGTTAGATTTTTTTTTTTTCTTTTCACAGTCAAATCACTGTCTTCTCTACCCTCCCAATCTTGTGTGTTTTGCACTCTTTGTCAAAACATTAGCAAAGGAAAATTGCTAACTTCCACAAAAGGTGGAAGTCTATGGTCTGGCTCATATTAGATTACATTATTTTGACCTCTTACCACCAACACCAATTCCTTTTGTAGTTTGCTTCATATTAAAAAAAAAAAAAAAAGAAAAAAAAGAAAGTAAGTAAGTTAGAAAAAGAAAAAGAAAGGAAAATGTAGAGGAGACTGATTCCTGGCTCAAGCTAGGCATTTGCTACTAACTAGTGAAGAATTTATAAAAAGAAGAGGGAGCAGTTATCCCTCCTTTACTCCATGTTTTAGTGGATACATTTTTGTCTATTCCAGAATGTGTCAAAAGAAGTGCAAGACAAGCATTCCATTTTTAAATGTTTACTTGCCTTCCTTTCTTTCGTTTGTTGCTAATTTCTCCTTTGCATCAAACAACAGCAATTTTCAGAAAGTTGTTTTTCTGTTATATGCCAGACAATGGACCAGTCATTCGGTCCCATCACTGAGCATCCAGTTTTACAGAATGGGAAATTAGGGAGAAGTCATAGGACTCCTTTAACCTCAGGAAATGAATCAGTACCAGATTTTCCACACTGAGGAATATATTATTTCCACTTAATAATTCTACTCCTTTATAAAAGAGAAAGTAATGTCTTTGGCAGCAGTTCTTCATGACTCATCTGCAAAGAAACACTGTGTATGTTTGCAATGGAAGATCTTCTTTTCAGTCTAAAATTACTGAGTCAGATAGCCTATTTGGCTGCCCTGGGATTACTAATCATTTGGATCTTTGTGTGTGAAAACATAAACTGGCCCAACCCAAGCTGAATGAAGACTGAATGACTCATCTGTGGAAGAGGTACTATCACGGAGCAGTCCAATTTCATGGATTTGTATTTTATTCAAGGCAAGTTATGCTCAGAAACTGAGATTGTCTTTGCCAATCATTTATTTAACATAGATTTACTGAAGGAATTATAAATTATAATAGTAATACCTCACAAACCAATTGCATACTGGATAATATCTCTTAATAAGCTAATAAAGAAGTAGCATATGCCAAAACCCTGTTTCCCCAAATAAAGAGGAAATGAAAGAAATAAAGTCCAAATTTAGCTGAGGTGTATATTTCTAGAAGCTCATATTCAGAAGCATTCGCTTGGCCAATTAAGAGCTGATGTCTAAGCTGTCAACCCAAAGTGAAAGTTCCTTGTTTCTAGAGCACAATGGTAAGGGAATGGAGGCACTGGTGTCAGCAGGCAAGAGGATCTCCTTTACATGTAGGGTCAACTTGTGGTTTTCAGCACTGTTGGCAGAGTTGCCTTGCACAGGAGGAGTTCATGCCCAAGGTCATCAGAGATTATTTAGGTCAGCAAAGGGTAGCCTTGTACAGACTGAGCACTCTTGGTAAGTCCTCACAAATTCTTGATAGTTAAAGTTTGAATGTCCAGGGGCACCAGGTTGCTCTGTAGCTTGAGCATCTGACTTCAGCTCAGGTCATGATCTCAGGATCTGGGATAGAGCCCACTGTTGGACTCCAAGTTCAATGGGAGTCCACGTCTTCCTCTCCCTATAGCCCCTCACCCTCTCAAATAAATAAATAAAAATTTTAAAAATAAAAAAAAATGAAGTTTAAATTTCCATTACTTGATAGCCATTCTTCCCTATGTTTATCAATAAGTCTCCAGTGGCGACTGTCATCAGTTGAACTATTAAGTGCTTATTGACAATAACATATTAATGGCAATATCCTGACATTGTTTCCTGAGTAAACAAATTCACCCCTAGATCAAATAACTTTAAGTGATATACAAGTAAACCAAAACAACTTCATGTAGATCAAAAGGACATCACTTAAGTCATAAACAAGTGGATTTGAAATCATAACATAAGCAATGTGGAAGCTTTGGGGTAATATCCCAGATTTTTGTTTGGTTATTTTGGGGTTTTGGTTATTGTCTTATTAAATTTTACATAGATAAAGTGAAAAAATAAAATAAAAAGAGGAAATTATCAGTAAGTATCAAAGCCTAGAGCAGGCCATGTATAATTAGCCTTTCCTTTTACATATAAGAAAACTATTTACGTAGTTAGGAACTAATCACCTCTCCATGGCCCCACCTCAGAGTACTGTCCTTAGGGTTTCAATTTCTGGGCACAATTCAGACCACAGTAACATCAGAGACAGAGACAGATAGAGAGAGAAAGATACAGGAAAGAAGGAGAGGGCAGAAAGATTGAAAGTGAGAAAGGGAGAGATTTATTTTAATTAATTTAAGTGATTGTGGAGAGACTGCTGAACCCAAAATTTGAGGTAGACCAGCTGGTTGGAGACCCAGGAAAAAGCTGCTTTTGCAGTCTGAGGCCAAGGGTAGATGGGAGTCTGAATTCCCTCTCAGGAATGGCATCTGTCTTTTTTTTCTTTTAAAGTCTTCCACTGATTGGATGAGGCCGTTGCATTATGAAGAGTAATTTTCTTTACTCATAGTCTACCTATTGAAATACTAATCTCACCCCCAAAAATCTTTACAACTTCTAGACTAGTGTTTGACCAAACATCTGGGCACTGAGGCCTAGCTAATCTGACACATACAATTAACCACTACCTAGTTCCACTGAGCCAGGAACAAGGCAAGGATTCCATTGTGTCCACTGTATTAAATGTAATACCATTTAATACCATATTGTGTATTAACCAATGTGATGATCGAAGAGAAAAAATAGAGATGCACATTAATACTTTAAAAATGAGTAAGACTATCTCTATTTGCCTATCATAAGTATGTATATCTGGAAAAGTCAAAAGAATAAATAATAAAGGTAACATAAACAGTACAGCCATTCTGTGAGGCAGAAGAACATAAATGTCATATGTAAAATACTTGTTTATAAAAACAACCAATTATATACTGAATTGGACAAAAATTGCAGTACAAGTGTGTAAAAATATTTAGTAATAAACTCAATATGAGATGAACAAAACCTATAGACTACATCTTTAAAGTGCAGCATAACTTAGCCTAACATTTCTCAAATAAGATCCAGAATAGTAAGCAGTGAGAATTAGCCTTGCAGTATTGTTTATCTCTAAAAAAAAAAGAAAAATACTATATGAGTCGGAAAAAAGAAAAAAAAAAAAAAAAGAAAAGTAAAAGGAATCCTGGGATGCCTAGGTGTCTCATTTGGTTAAGTATCTGACTCTTGATTTCAGCTCAAGTCATGATATCAGGGTTCTGGATCGAGCCCCCACATCGAGCTCTGTGCTCACAGTAGTCTGCTTGAGAATTCTCTCTCTTCCTCTCCCTTTACCTCTCCCTCCTCTTGACTGTGCATTCTCTCTCTCTCTCTCAAATAAATGTTTTTTAAAAAATCCTTTTGGCAAAATAAATGAATTACCTATAAATAGCATGGCCATATTATTTATTATCTAACTGGGAAACTTTTAATAGTAAAATTTCATGTTACCAATAATTATGGTGAATACCAGGCATAAAACAGAATGTGTCATGGCTTGACCTTTAAAAATAACTCAAGTTAGTATTATGCTCCCTCCACCATACTGAAACACCAGAAAGATGAACAAAAAAGATTGTGTGAGTCAGGGATTTTATATTAAAGAAAATTAACCTTCAAGTAAAAAGGCGACTGACAAATCATTTTTAAAATAGAAGAGCTTGGGGAATATCATTGTCATGAGTCATTGTTAATGAAACTACCACAGGATAAATTTCAAGTCAACAAAATAAGACAGAGGAAACCTTTTTAAAAAGTACTAGGGATAAACAGTAGATATATTTAAAGGTAAATCTAAGGCATCAGATAATGCCTGTAAGGTTAACAAGGTAGAATACAAAAGTTATGTTATGTGGCCTAAAATGGAGGAGTAATATAACTTATGAAATACAAGAAGATGAAAGAGAGATGGTGGGAAGTAGAATAATTCACTAATCACTTTCTCTAATAACTGAAAATTAAGGATTTTTAAGCTGAAAGAAAAAAGCTCTAGGAAAATTGAATATTAGGAGAAAGGTGAAACCTAAGATAAATAATGATATTTTAAATAAATGGGTGGGGGAGAAATTAGAGAAGGCAAAAAAACCCATAAAAGTAATTATATTTGGATACATGGTGGGGAAAAGTAAATTGTAAGTTGTCCGAGGAAAAGGGAGGAGAATGTTTTACTATATTAAGTGCAAAATTAAATAACTCTGATAAAGTAGAAAGAATTGAAGAAAATATAGTGCTGTATGTTACTTTTAAGAAATTTCAGCTTTAAGAGATTGATACTAAGCAGAAATCATAGTTGATGGGGTAGAGTGCCCTCAAGAGCTTGAAGATGCTTCGGGATGTTGATAGGAGAACAGCACTTGGATGACCTAAAGTCATTTACGAGGACCAGTGAATCCTTCCCTTGAGACATCAGGTATTTTGGAGAAAGGTTTGTAGTTGTGCAGTAAGGCAGAGGGTTTCCAGGACATCCAGAATTAAATTATGATTCCAAATTGGTAGATCTAGAAATATTTCAGTTAAATATGTAATGCTAGCTATATATTGCACATAAACACATTCATAATATATATCCATATATGTGTATAGTTATATAATTATCACACATACATACGTAGGAGAGATGCAAGGTTACTCACATATTAATTGAGGAACAGGCTCATTCTATGTGTAGAAAGTTGTATTTCTATACTTTATATGCTTATTATCCTATAATAAATTTGCTACTAGGTTTAATTTAAAAGCTACTGATTTGAGATGGAATCCTGAAATTCCACTATCAGTGTGACAGCAGTAAATGACTATGGGTGTTAGGACCTCAGTTTCTTTCCTACGCATAGGTACTAATAATACAAATAATGTTGATAGTTACTTCAGCATGATAATTAACTGAAATTATATATAGAAAGCTATGAAGCAAAAATGCTTGACACATTATTGTTCACTATCTGACTGTTTAATTAATGTGCCTACAATTTAATATTAATGTACTGAAGATAAAAAGTATTGCTTTACAACTCTTTCAGCTTATTTCACCTAAAACACTTATTTCCTTGGCCTGTATCCTATGATTTAAGGCATTCTGCAACCCACTGGCAACTTAGTGAACATTATTCATGAAACAAATAATTGTCCTCTGGAGATTCAACCTTCTGTGATGCCAAAAAAAAAAAAAAAAAAAGTGTCACATTATGTCCTCTTTTTTTGCACATTTCCCATCAAAAACATTATTTTGTTTTACTGTGTTTAGCCAGGTGTGGAAATATGAGTAACAATTTTAGCAACTTTGGCCTTACTTTCTCACTCTTGCACTGTTTTGGTTTCAATCATCTGACCTAGTGGCAGCTGTCAGGTTACAGTTGCTGAATGGTTTCCCATCACGAAATGCCTTCTTAGAAGACCAAGGTGAAACGCTCTCAACTGGGTTGATTATGAAAGTTGTACAATTTTGACAAGATTAAAAACAGCATGCACTGTCTGAAACAAATGGCGAGTGAAATATCTGGTTTGGCCAGTCAGTTCTACCTTAGAAAACCTACTAACCAAATGATCATCAGTAGAAGAGGAAAGACAAGAAGGCAACTTCATCTTATTAATAGTAAAATAGGTGAAATTTAGTATGAAGCCAATTTTATTAGCAACTATAATTTAGCTATAATATTTAGAAAAAGGAATGCAATTATAATGTTTAATGTAATGAGGACATAGTAAGCAGTCATTAGATTGCTGCTGGAGAATGCAAATTCATGAACTCTTTATGGAAAACAAATTAGCAATGTGTAACCATGTGTATCAATATTCTTTTCTGTAATTATATCTTTAATCCATAAGTTCCCCTTTTATTACTCTATTCTGTAAAAAACATTGCACATAAATGGACAAACACCTTCCTATAAAATTTATTTTATTATATTAATCAAATGTAAGAAATTAATATTCAAAAATTTGGGAAACTTTAAATGTACATGTCTCTGAACTTCTAGCTTTCAACAAGTACATTACATCAGATTTACCCTCCTACCTGTAACAAATATGAACTTTGGGAAAGAATTGAACAAACAAGCTGTTTGAAGGCACTGGAAAGCACACAAAAGCAGATAAAAACTACAAGTCAAACAGCTCTTAAGATGAGGGAAACACAGGAGGTGAGTTCAATATTCATTTTACTTTTCCCTGAAGGAACTCTGCTGTCCACAAGTCTAAAGAGAAAAAGCTCAAGAAAAAAAGTGGCAAATTTAATGGACTGAGAACTGAGAGATAAGATTTTCCACATGGATGAAAATGTCAGGAGATTAATGGAAACTTTAAAATAATGTATAAAATAAAAATTCCAAACCTGGGGGGCACCTGACCATCTCAGTCAGTAGAACATATGAATCTTGATCTTGAGGTCATGTGTTTGAACGGCAAGTTGGGATAAAGTTTGCTTAAAAGAAATTGAACTCAGAGCACCTGAGGACTCATTCGGTTAGGTGCCCAACTCTTGATTTTGGCTCAGGCCATGATCTCAGAGTCATGAGATCGAGCCCCAAAGTCAGGTTCAGTGCTAAGTGTGGGTCCTGCTTAAGATTCTCCAGCATCTTCTGTCCCTCTCCCCCCACCTACCTCCCACTTAAGCTCTCTCTCTCTAAAAATTAATTAATCAATCAATTAATTAATTAATTTTAAAAATAAAGGATTTTAAAAAATTGAACTGCTTTAAAAGGAATTCTAAACCTAAAACATGCAGTCCTCAAAAATTTCAATGGATGGACTTGATAGGAGATTGGACTATGCAGAATAAAAGGTCTGTGAACTCAAGGACAGGGCAATAGAAATTATCTAAATTGATTTACAAATTGTAGATTTGAAATACTGAGAACTCCAACAATCTGGTCATGGCATTAAGCTGTCTAACATATATCTGAATGAAATACGAGAGGATATTAAAGAAAAATTAGGACAGTCCATATTAAAGAAACAATGGCTTATAATTCTACATAGTCCACAAAATTTTAAATATTAAATCCACAGATTCAAGAGGCTCATAAACATTAATTAGGACTAATACAGAGAAAACCATGGCTAGACACATGTTAGTCAAATTGCTGAAATACAAAGATAGTGATAAATCTTGAAATCAACCAGAGTAAAATGGCGTTCTTCATGTAGGGAAACTGATAAAATTTTGGCTACTGGGAGTAAAAAATATTTGTCAAAATTCTTGCCTTAATGAATTTTGAAGATTGACCATGTATGTAATATACTTCTAAACCTTTGTAAGATGATTTCCAGGTAGAATGTTGAAAGTGTCAAAGACAGGACATTCTAGTTAAAAAAGAAAATGATTTCTCATCCCAGTTTTCCTATCTAATTCTCTTCCGGCTCTTAGAAATTTGGGGGCCTGGTAGCATTTTTTAAATTTGAAAGGTTTCAGTCCCCTCTCATCCATGCTAATGGTGCTTTCCTAGCGTGACACTCTTAAAATATGGGGTTTCTACTTATCAAATCATATTTATTCCATTTAACAAAAACCATCCCCACAATTCTCTTGAGGCAAGCTTCTATTTCTATGTTAGCCTTACAGGCTGCTGTGAGACTTCCTTTAAGAGTTTTAGAAAAGCGTGTGTAGCTGTGTGTGTGTATGCACACGCATGCCTACAACACAGCTTTAAGTCAGAGTTCTAAAGAAGACTCTTATCTTCACCTGTTTCATTTGATCTTTGGCATTAAGCATCTTTTTATTTTGAAACATTTATGTCAAGTATTAGTGTTAATTTTTAAGACTTGGTAATTTGAAACCCTTTATCACTTGGAACCTTTGTTCCTTCGGGAAAGAAGGGCAGTCAGGAGCCAATATCTAGGTGTTGGCTTCGTTCCTTGCTGCCAAGAGGTTGGTGTTTTGGAATGTTCTCAACAGAGAGAGCTGGGATGAGCTGACCAAAACAGGGAAAGGATAAATCATGAGCACAATATATATGCCAGCAATGGTATTTGGATTAAATACAATGGGGAGTCAGTAAAGAATTTTCAGTAGGGTAGTAGACTGATCTAATTTGTAGTTTAGAAAAATTAGTCTAGTGAAATTGTCATGGGCATAGAGAATGCACAAAATATATAAATTATTTAACTATTACTATAATCAAAATATAGGTTTTCTTGTACTGAGTTCCCTATATCTGCCATGTGTACCTCTGCAAGATGTAGTTTATATACATTTAAGTTCCCTAATACGACTAAATCTTTAAATATATTATTCTATTAAAGCAAATGGAAAATAATTATATAGTGTATGCTTCTAATATTTTTAGAAATAGAGGCTTCAGGTGAATCACATACCATCACATACGCACATGCACACACATGTGCATACATGTTAATTTTGTGCTTGAGGAGTGGTGATTAGCCCTACTACAAAACTGCAAAGTGGATAGCTACATTCAAGAAACTGGTTTCCACCCAGGAAATGCTGAAGAAATAGTTTTCAGGGAATTGGCGGCCCAGTAACCAAGTTGCTTTCACACATTTATCTACAGAATCAGTTGTTGAATGTTGAAAAGCTAATGTAGTAAATCACAGCTATTTTCTACATTTTTATGCTTGTTCGTCTTCCCTAAATTATATTAGAGGCAATAAAAATTGATTTTAAGTAAAGTCATTATCCTTTTAAATGAGAGTTACATAGCTCAGGCGTTAAGATATTTGTAAGACAAAGCAATTTTCTAAAAAGGTTCCCTTTTTTACAAAATAAAGCTAAAAAAGAAATTGCATATAGCCTCAAAACTGCAATAAGCTAACATCTCCCTATAAGTAAGTAAGTACTTGGGATAAATGGAATTTTTTTATGATAATTTTTGCTAATTATTGAATACTTATAAATATTTGCTGCTCCTAAAAATAGCAAGAAAATAAACTAACTTGTACTTACCAATTCAAATAAGTGGACTGATGCAATTTACCCACAGAAAAAATGACTGTTCTGGTTTGTATATATTATCCATAAATAATAAATCTTATACTCATTCAAGGAACAAAGGATTCCAGAGTTGTACACATTATTCTAAAGTGGGCTGCATTCCTCATCATGAGCTTAGAATGTACAATCTTTTATAAGTGGCTGCAGATAAACCTGTCCATCTGCCCAAATTTTGCCAAGAGTGGAGATATATATATATATATATATATATACACATTATATTATATATATTGGAATATATTATATATATTCCAATTATATTATATATATAATATACATTATATTATATATTATACATTATATTATATATATTGGAATATATTATATATATTCCAAATAGAGACACTGCTTATATCTTCCAAAGCTATTTGCTGTACAAACATCCTTTAAAAGATCGTCCAGGGGGCACCTGGGTGGCTCATATGGTTAAGGGACTGCCTTCAGCTCAGGTCTTGATCCCAGAGACCTGGGATGGAGCCCACATTGCGCTCCCTGCTGGGCGGGAAGCCTGCTTCTCCCTCTCTCACTCCCCCTGCTTGTGTTCCCTCTCTAGCTGTGTTTCTCTCTGTCAAATAAATAAAATCTTTAAAAAAAAAAAAAAAAAGATCAGCCAGAACAAAATGTGTCAGTGCCTGTGATCACATGACATACAGAAATGTGAGTGACACATGCTGTATTGTCTCCCAGTACATACTCATGAAGTGGGAATTATTGGTTTCACTCTAATATCAAGCATGGGATTCATTTATAGAAATCCACTTCATCTGAGATAATAATCATGCTGAAACATTATAGATTGTTTTGTTATTGTCATTTAAGTTTGAGATCATTAACCCAATTTAAAACATGGCCAAACACTGTGTTAGATTAATCTAAAATTAAACAACAAAACTTAGGGGTGCCTGGGTGACTCAGCCATTTAAATATCCAACTGCTGGTTTCAGCTCAGGTCATGATCTCATGGGTCATGAGATAGAGTCCCACATGGGACTCTGCACTCCAGGGAATCTGCTTGAAGATTCTCTCTCCTACTTGCATGCTCATTCTCTCACTCTCTAAATAAATCTTTAAAAATAATTAATAAACATTTTTCTGTTTTTCTGAATGTACATTAAAACAAACAACCAAACAAACAAACAGGCAGTGTTGTTGACAGATAGTTAAACCAAAGATCTACCTTACCTCTGAAGCCCTTTGAGCATAACCTGGAAATGTCGGAATTAGGGCACACACAATGGGTTAAGAAATTATGAAAATTAAAGCAAAGTTGCAAAGATTTCTCAAATAACCTTTCTTTATTCAGAGGAAATTACTAAGTGGTTAGCCCAAAGAACTCTACTTACATTATTTTAACTGGGTCATCAGAGGGCAGGAGACATAAACTTATCTCTATCAAACTCAACCTTCTTAAAATAATCTCAGTTACTCAATCAAAATGCTCAGAATTTGGTGTTTTAATAAAACTAGAATGAGACAATTCCTTTCTGAACATACATTCATTATTATATTTAGGCCCCCTTTTATCTATGATTAAATCACCCTTTTAAAGCTTCATGACCTTTCATTTGCTGCCCCATTAATGGATTTATTGATGTCAGTTAATTGGCTACTCAGTCCGGGGGACTGTCCTTGCACACGCCCATTCTTTATGCCCATACAATCAGTTATGAAGCAAAAATTTCAGCTTATGTCCCACAGTTTGCTAGATATTTTGAGGGCTTTAAGTACTATCTCTGAGTGGAGCACCCTAAAGATGATATAGTACCCATTAATGACATAAAAGCAAAAGAAGTAGTAGAAATAGTTGATGTTATCATATCCTTTTTAGTTAGCTATGTGATATCTCCACAAGGAAAAGTAAGGAGATTGGAAATACAGAAAGTCTGGGTTTTTGTTCAAACTTCTGGTGATGGCTTTAGCTGGATATGTCTCTTAAATTCTTAAGAAGAGTATGTAATAAATTGTATGTTTTAGTCAGCTTTAACTGCTATATCAAAATACCATAAACTGGGTGACTTATACACAACAAACACTTATTTCTCACATTTGTGGAGGCTGGGAAGTACATAATCAAGGCACAGACCAATTTTGTATCTGGTAGATTCTCCTTCCTGATTCCTAGAGAGCTGTCTTCTCAAAGTCCTCACTAAGCAGAAAGGGAAAGGGAGCTCTGTAGAGTCTCTTTTATAAGGGCACTAATAGCATTTGAGTGTTTCACCCTTAGATCTAATCACCTTCCAGAGACCCCACCTCCAAATATCATCACACTGGGGATTATATTTCACCATTGGAATTTGTGAGGGACACAAACATTCAGTCCATGGTTACTGCCATTTCTTTCTTACTAGAATGCATAGCCTTTCCTTTGTATTCTGTAACTATTTTAGGATTTGAGTTGAGTAGAACTGAGGCAGAGCCAAATAACTTTACTAAGATAGGAATCTGTAGTCCCTGACCTCCTGTTGTAGGTAAATGATTATGATTATCTATGCTTTAAAAATAACTTAAGTAATCGTTTTGGATATATATTTATGTATGTATATATGTGAGTAAAACCGACATTTATCAATTAACATGCAAGGTAACTCAATCAGGAATGTGTAGCTAAGAGAAAATTCAAATATTTTAAATAAAAATATATACAAGAAATTGCACATCATTAATCATTAAGCAATGCAAATTAAAAATAAGGTGAAATACCATTGCATGCCCATTTTAATGGCTGAAATTAAAATATTGGTCATACAGAATATTGGTAACATGTGGGACAAATGAATCTTGTCTAGATTATGTATGGGAATGAAAACTGGAACAACCACTTTGGAAAACCATCAGTTTCATACTTTATTGTATACTTTCCATAACCAAACCCTTGTAATCCTAGGTATTTGCTCAAGAAGTAGAAACATTTGTCCAGAGAAATTATATGAATATCAATCACAATTGTATTCGTGATAGCAAAAACTGGAAACAATACTAAGGTCCATCAACAAGTAAATGTTTTACACAAAATATGATATATCCATATAGTCAAATACTATTGGACAATAAAGAGAAAAAAATAAGTCGCTAATATATGCACAATGATATTTGATTCTCAAAGTCATTAAGTTGATGGAAGAAATCACACAGACCTAAACATGCATATGCACACAATCAGAAAATAAATGTATAATTTTATTTATAACAAATTTAAACTATTATGGTGCAAAGCAGATTCATAGTTGCTTAAGTGGAGCGAAAGCTGGGTTACAAAGAGACATAGGGATATTAGAGTTTACAGACATTTTGTATTGGTGGTAGTGATTTCTTAGGTGTATATTACTGTCAAAATATATAGAATTGTGTAATTTAAAAAGATGCAAATTACTGTGTATAAACCTCAGTATATTTTTAAAAGTATATATATATGTACATATATATATATAAACCCCTTCGGGCTTGCTAATTAGCTTGATTAGGATAATTAGAAGTATTTTTCTTTGCTAGAATGGTTATTAATAATATATAAGGCAAAGATTCCCTGTACCCAAAGAATTTCCAACAATTAAGAGTTTTAGGGGTGCCTGGGGGCCTCAGTTGTTTGAGTGTCTAACTTTTGATTTCATCTCAGATCATGATCTCAGGGTTGTGAGATTGAGCCCCACTTTGGGCTCTGTGTTCAGCGGGGTGTCTGTGGGGGATTCTCTCTCTCCCTCCGAACCCCCCTCTCTTTCACCCTCTCTCTAAAAATAAATAAATGAATCTTTTGGAAAAATAGAAGAATTTTTAATGTGTACATAAAGGGCAGGGAAAGTCCAAGTAGGAGTTTTGAGGAAGTGGAGACTGGAGAGAAACCTAATTCTGAGGCACATATTTGAAAGAAACAATATAAGTCTATGGAAATATTATGGGAGGAGTTGAGAGTGATATGCAAGGTTGAATAAAGGTAAAGTATAGGAGATTAGAAAGGAATATAGTGTTGTTTGGGGATTATATTGTATTGCATTGCAAATTTCACTACAAGGAGTGAAACAACACCATAAAGCTCTACTGGGGGTGTATTTTATTACAGTGGACATTATGAATTCTGGAAAGTGCCATTGGGAATTTCAATTTTCAGAAATTTCCTGTCATGTCCAAATATCCTGTAATGATGAAAAAAGTTACATACCTTATACTTAGTATTACATTTAACTTTACATGAAACAAAAAAGAGAAAAGGAAAACTCTGTATAAACTAAAAACTAAAACAAGTCCTTAATGTAGCCCCACTTTAGGGCAGAAAGATCTGCCTTATAAATAATGCAAACTATAAAGCCTGAAATAAGAGGAATTAAAATGGGCTACATAAGAATAATTTTTTTATGGCAAAAGTTACCAGACAAGTAGATAGCATAGAATTTTTGCTTCCTGTTATGGTGGTGATGAGAATTAGATATATCCTTCTACTGTAAAGACCTATAGGACTATAAGGCAATTGTTTTCAGGGTGGAACCACAGTTAACACTGAAATGGATACTTGAGCAAAAGGAAATCCATACTTATATTGGACTTCTACCTAGTGGTACTTTCTAAGTAACAACATAAGAAAGTAGAGTCTAAGAGGAAAGAGTGTTCTTGCTGAACCAAAGGAGGTCATGTCAAAGTTTGAATGGTTGTGGTGGATGGCATTTGTGAGGTAAGATACCAGGGAAGAATGAACTATAAGGTGAAAGTACCAGAGGTCTGAGTGGGGTTCACCTACAAAACTTATATAAGTGTGTAGTTGCATATAACCAGAGCAGGACTCTGAAAGGTCAAGTAAAGAGCAGGTGTCCTCAAGAGAAATATCAGAAATCACCACGACTTGGGAACTTTGGTGATATATCCTAAAAGAAGTATAAAGATCTCACTGTGATCCCTCGGTTTGTAATCAATGATCCAGAAATGATACAAACTTGGGGTAGAAATTGCATCCTAGAGTAAGAACATTATAAGAATAAATTTTATGTAACACTGTGAAGCCAAGTTTGACAAGCTTAATTTAGATGCCTGCCAGAATAAAACACAATACTCCTTAAAGGAAGGTGACGTATTTGGGCTCCTTGTAACTTGTCTCCCACAATATCCAGCATTTTATAACAACACAGAACAAAACATTTGACTTGTACTTAGAATCAAAGGAAGGGGAGGCATTCAATAGAAATTGAATGTAATATGTTACAGATATTGCAGGTGTAGACAAAGACTTAGCTATTAAACATAGAGGTGTATCTTGGTCGTATTGTGGGTTTGGTTCCAGACCACCACAATAATACAAATATCTCAATAAATCCAGCCAAATGAATTTTTTGGTTTCCCTTTGCCAGTGGAGGATCTTGCCTTGATGTTGGTGGCTGCTGACTGATCAGGGTGTGGTTGCTGAAGGTCGGGGTGGCTACGGCAATTTTTAATGTTAACACTGAAGTCTGTTGCATTGATTGGCTCCTCCTTTCATGAATGATTTCTCTATATCATGCAGTGTTGTTTGGTAGGATATTACACACAATAGAACTTCAGAACTGGAGTCAGTACTCAAATTCTATCGATCCTGTATCAACCTACTGTATGTAGGATTCTAAATTCTTCATTGTCTTTTCAACAATGTTCATCTGGAGTAAATTTCACCTCCAGAAACCACCTACTTGACCATTTATAAGAAGCAAATCTTCATCTGTTGAAGTTTTATCAGGACTTTATTACATCTTCAAGTGCTACTTTAAATTCTAGTTCTCTTGCCATTTCTACCTTTTCTGCAGTTACTTCTACCACTGAGTCTTGAACCCCTCTAAGGTATCCTTCATGGTTGCAATCAACTTCTTCCAAACTCCTGTTCATGTCGCTCTTTTGACCACTTTTCATGAATCACAAGTGTTCTTAGTGACATCTGGAATGGTGAACTCTTCCCAGGTTTATACTTTACTTTGCTCAGATCCATCAGAAGAATCAACATCTATGGAAGCTATGGCCTTTCCAAGTGTATTTCTTAAATAATAATATGTAAATGTTGAAATTGACCTTTGATTCATGGGCTGCAGAATGGATCTTGTATTTGTATGCATGAAAACAACATTAATTTCATTGGACATCTCCATCAGAGCTCTTGACTGACCAGGTGCATTGTTAATGAGCAGTGATACTTTTGAAAAAATATTTTTTGCTGGTTTTTTGCTTATTTGTTTGCTTGTTTTCTCAGCAGTCATTCTCAACAGTGGGCTTAAAGCATTCAGTAAACCTTGTTTACTACAAACCATTGACAGCGATATGCTGCCATCCAGGCTTTGCTGTTCCATTTGTAGAGCACAGGGTAGAGGAGATGTGGTATAATTCTTAAGAGCCCCAGAACTTTTAGAATGGTCAATGAGCACTGGCTTCAACTGAAAGTCACCAGCAACATAGCCTTTAACAAGAGAGTTAGCCTCTTTTCAAGTTTTGAAATCAAGTACTGATTTCTCCTCTCTACCTATGAAACTCCTAGATGGCATCTTCTTCCAACCGAAGGCTATTTCATTTATGTTGAAAATCTGTTGTTTAATGTAGCCACCTTCATTAATGACCTTCATTTATCAAAAAGATAATTTTATGTTTCATATAATAATAGAAACAAGGTATTGGGTGATTATAGCATGTGGATGAGGGGAATGAATGACATTTTTGCCAAAGGAGATGGGAAGGAAAATCTTAGAATATTATAAGATTTCTGTACTACATATGAAGCAATACATGTGAAAGTTTTGTTAAATTAATTAAAATATATAATATATGCTATAGGATTACCACTAAAATTATTTTTTAAAGATTTTATTTACTTATTTGACACAGAGAGAGAGATCACAGGCAGGCAGAGAAGCAGGCAGAGAGAGAGAGGAGGAAGCAGGCTCCCTGCTGAGCAGGGAGCCCGATGCGGGCCTCTATCCCAGGACCCTGAGATCTTGACCTGAGCCGAAGGCAGAGGCTTTAACCCACTGAGCCACCGAGGCGCCCCACTAAATTTATTTTTAAAAGAATGTAATTTGGACTTCTGCTTATTATCTCCCCACACTTACCCCCTCTGGTCCAGAAGCACCATGCTCTAACTCCAACCGACTCAACTAGGTTGAAACCCAGCTGGTGCCAAAATGACAGCTTACCACTCTTCTCTCATGAACCCTGACACCAAACTGATTGGAAACATAGCACTTCTTTCTAACACAGGTCAGGCCAAAGGACCTGCCCTTAGAGAGACAGAGCATACAGATATTGTAGATGAGGCCTTCCATTACTTCAAGGCCAATGTCTTCTTCAAAAACTATGAAATTGAGAATGAAGCTGATAGAACCTTGATATATAAAACTCTCTACATTTCTGAGTGCCTAAAGAAACGTCAGAAGTGCAATTCCAAAAGACAAAGTGAGAAAGAAAAGTATATATGGGGAAATCACTAATTTCCCCATTCTTGGAGAGCCTGGTTTTCCACTAAACCTGCAAACAAGATAAGGTGGTGAGGGCCTACTTACAGCAGCTGAGACAAGAGGCTGGACTGACTTTGTGAGAAAGTTTTTCACCAAGAGAATGATAAACCAAGCAAAATGCTGGCACTTTCTTTTTGAAGAGACAGTTCATGAACCAGAGGGCCTCAGGACCTGGACGGTAAAAAGAGCCTGGGCAGACACGATTTCCACAGCCAAGGCAGCATTTTACAGCAAGATATACACAGGTCTTTGTCTTTATTTGATAAAGTTTTATACAGAAGAAAGCATGTCTTCACTTAAAGAACTTTTGGTCAAGAATTTGGGTTGGGGAAGGAAGAATGGGCTGTCAAAGTGTGTTTTTAAATTTTCTGCACTTTGAAGCCAGTGCTTCATAACAGTAAGTAATAATACATTTCTAATACTGAACAAAAAGAAATACGATTAATACTTTAAGGAGGAGATAAATGAAATCAAAATGTTCCACTAAAAACAGATAACGATAGGAGAAAAGGAATAATAAAGTTATAAAAAACCCCAAATCTATGAATATAAAACATTATAAACATGAGATATAGTCATCCAACTATATTCATACTCAATTTAAATGTGACCTGACTAAATATGCCAATGAAGGGGCGCCTGGGTGGCTCAGTTGGTTAAGTGACTGCCTTCGGTTCAGGTCATGATCCTGGAGACCCGAGATCGAGTCCCACATCGGGCTCCCTGCTCGGCGGGAAGCCTGCTTCTCCCTCTTTGGGGCACCTGGGTGGCTCAGTTGGTTAAGCGACTGCCTTTGGCTCAGGTAATGATCCCAGAGTCTGAGGATCGAGCCCCACATCGGGCTTCCTGCTCGGCAGGAAGCCTGCTTCTCCCTCTCTCACTCCCCCTGCTTGTGTTCCCTCTCTGGCTGTGTTTCTCTCTGTCAAATAAATAAAATCTTTAAAAAAAAATATATGCCAATGAAAAGACAGGACTCATCAGAGAAGATTAGAAAATAGTACGCAAGTCTATTTTGTCTGTAAGAAACACCCTTTAAATATAAAGACTTACCTAGGTTAAAGGTAAGTAGATAGAAGAAGACATACCATGTTACAACTAACAATAATAAATGATAATAATAACATCTGGAATAGTTTTTTTAATTTCAAACAAAATAGATTTGAGAACAAGAAATGTTGTCAGGGATAAAGAGGGGATTGTGTAATGATAAAGGATTTAGTTCTCCAAGACAACAAAGAAATTTTCCATGTATGTACATAACAAGAAAATGCCAAAGTACAGGAGGCAAAAGCTGATAGACCTGAAAGGAAATATAGACAAATCAACTATTATAGAGATGCAAATCCACTATGTTAGTAATTAATATATCATGTAGTCAGAAAATTGATAATATAAATTACCTGAACAGAGCTATCAATTAAATTGATCTAATTGTCATTTATACAATACTCCTTCCAAGTGTAGCAAAGTACACATGCTTCTTAAATTCATATGGAACATCCATCAAAATAGAGTATATAATGGGTCACTGAACACCTTAATGCATTTAAAAGAATAATGATAAGGGCTGAAAAGATAGGATGAAGCTCTAAGCCCTGGAACCTGTGAATTTGACCACTGCAGATATAATCAAGTCAAGATGAGGACACTAGGGTAAGCCCTAATCTAATGTAACTGGTGTCTTTGTAGAAAGGGAATAAGATAGAGACATAGAGGGAGTAAACAGCCATTTGAAGATGAAGGCAGAGATGGGAGTTATGTTACCACATGCCAAGCCTACTGGAGGCTGGGAGATGTAAGGAAGGCTCTCTCTTCCCCATGAGTCTTCAGAGGGAGCATGGATGACTTTGCACTTCTAGCCTCCCAGAATGTGAATGAATAATTTTTTGTTGTTTAAGCCATTCAGTTTATGGTACTTTGTTATAGCAGCCCTAGGAAATAAATGCAAATAGATATCATACAAGGTATGTTCTCTGACCACAGTGGAATTAAACAAGAAAATAAGACAAAGAATGCCAGAGTATATACAAATATCTAGAAATTAAATGATACATTTCTTTTTTTTAAAAGATTTTTATTTATTTTCTTAACAGAGAAACACAGCCAGAGAGGGAAAACAAGTCAGGGGGAGTGAGAGAGGGAGAAGCAGGCTTCCTGCCGAGCAGGGAGCCCGATGTGGGGGGCTCAATCCTAGGACTCTGGGATCATGACCTGAGCCGAAGGCAGACACTTAATGACTGAGCTACCCAAGTGCCCCTAAATGATACATTTCTGAATAAACCAAAGATCAAAGACGTCTCAATAGAAATTTAAAAGTATATTTTGAACTAAATGAAAATTAATATACACCTTATCAGAATCTGTGGAATAAAGTAAAAGCATTATTTAGAGAGAAATCTGTTCCTTTAAACAGATACTTAAGAAAATGAAGATGAAATACATAAATCAATAACCTAAGTTTTCAACATAGGAAAGTAGAAAAAGAAGGGCAATTTAAGCTGAAAGTAAGCAGGAAGAACAAGATACTAAAATTAGAGGAGAAATCAATTAAATTTAGAATAAGACAGCCATAAAGAAAATCAACAAAATCTCAGAATAGTTATTGGAGAAGATCAATAACAATGATGAATCTCTACTCAAGTTAACCAATTGAGAAAAGGAGAAAAGAGAGAAAGTTGGGAGAGAGAGAGGAAGAAGAAAAAAAAAAAGACAAAACATAGATGATCACAAATGAAAAGAGGTCATCACTAATGACCCCACAGCCATTAAAATAATAATAGAGGAATGTTTCCTACAAATATATACCCACACATTTGTAATTTAAATGAGATGGAACAATTCTTGAAGGACACAAACTACCAAAACTCAAATAAGGGAAAATAGATAACTAGGAAGATCTTACATCTGTTATAATAATTGAACTAAAAAGTTAATAATCTTCTGATAAAGAAAGTTCAAAGCATAAATGGTTTGACTGGGAAATTCCACTAAATAGGGGTGCCTGGATGGCTCAATTGGTTAAGTCACTGCCTTCAGCACAGGTCATGATCCTGGAGTCATGGGATCGAGTACCCATTGGGCTTCCAGCTCTGACGGGAGTCTGTTTCTTCCTCTGACCTGCTCCCCTCTCATGCTCTCTCTCACTCACTCTCTGTCTCTCAAATAAATAATTAAAATATTTTTTTAAAAATTCCACTAAATATTTAAATAAGAAATAATCCTAATCGTCCAAATTTTTTTCCAGAAGATAGAAGCAGCAGGAACACATCTTACCTTATTCTGAGGCCAGCATTATCCTAATCCAAAATCAGATTTTAAAAGAAAAAAAAATTCTAAAGACCACTATCTTTAATAAACATAGATGCATAAATTATCAACAAATATTACCATATAAAGTCCAATAATATAGAGAAATAATTATATATGACAACCAAGTTGGTAATTCTGGGTATGGAAGGCAGGTTTCACATTTAAAAATCAATTAATGTAATCTACCAAATCAAAAGGTAAAAAAAAAACCTTAATTTTATTAACTGTTTAATTTTAATTATAATATAGTTAACATACAGTGTTATATTATTTTCAGGTTTACAATGGAGTGATTCAGCATTTCCATAATTACTCAGTGCTCATCATGATAAGTGCATTCTTCAGTTCTACATGTTTTTGAGTTTTACATAAAGTTGATTGTTGTGTCTTGAATTTCTTTCATTTAACATTATGTTCATGAGATTCATCATGATTTTGCTTAAAGCTATACTTGGTTTTCATTCTACTTCTGACAGATATTAAATTTGCAACTTTCACAGACAGAGCTGCTATGGAAATTACACATTTGGTTTGTTTGAGGAGTAAATCACTAAACCTTCATCTTTATTGGATAATGTCAAATTATTTTTCCAAAGCCCATGTCAATTTATACTCCCACCCACAGTGTATAAATGTTTTTGTTGGTTTGCTTCAAAAGTACTAAATTTTTGTTTGTTTGTCTTTTACTAATTGTGAGTCATTAAATGTCATCTCTGGTTTTAATTATTCCCATGATCTCTAATAGAGTATGTTTTTATAGTTTGAAAGAAGATAAAGAAGAAAAATCATTATATAAATTCACAAGCACTTGAAAAAAAAATCCATCATCTGTCTTTTGATTAAAAACTGAGAAAACTACAAGATGAAAGATGTTCTTCAACTTGATAAGGAACATGCACAACAAAACAAAACAAAGCAAAGCAAAACCTAACAGCATCATAATTAATTGTGAGAAACTGGATGATTTCCTTCTAAAAGTAGAAACAAGGAGAGGGTATCCTCTCTCCCTACTCCTATTCAACTTCATACTGGAGATCCGAGCTAATATAATAAGAAAAGCAAATGAAAAGTGTACATATTAGGATGGAAGAAATAAAACCACCTTTATTTGCATCTAGCAGGGATCCTATACTAGAATAAAGGACATAATATATAAACTAAAGAAATATGAATAATGTATGGACTTCAGTTAGTAAAAACGTATCACTATTGGTTCATGCACTATGACAAATGTATCACAGTATTTGTAAGATGTTAATAAAGGAAACTGGGTAACAGATGTATGGAAACCTTCTCTACACATCCTTGCAAATTTTCTGTAAATCTAAAACCCTTCTAAAATAAAAATTATGTTTAAAACAGCAGTTTAGGAAACATATATGGTATGCTGTGCTTTATTAAAAAAGACCATGCAAAAGCAATACTTAATCTTTTTATTAAACACAGCTGTGTGTTTCTGTGCACATGTACTGTGTGTCTGTGTGTTTAAATGTGGAAGAAAATATTCTAAAAGGATAGACGAAAGCTCATAAATGCAGTTAGTCGTATAGAACATTTGGGATTAAGGACACGATTTAAATCCCATCTTAATGTTATCTGTAATGTTTCAAAACGTATAAGGAAAAATATGGAATGGATTACTCAAGGCATTACTAGGCATAATCTGCCACACCATTCTCTATTAGTGGTGTGGTTTGGAACAATTCTTGAATAACCATTCCCTCCAGTGAAAAAATATAAAGAATTATATTTACCTTAATATTGCAGCAGTTCCTTTACTTTGTAACTCTTATGTCCTCCCGAAAAGTCTACACACGTAAAATTATTTCTCATATGTTCTCAATGTTCTCTCCAGTTACTTTCTGATTGGGTGATCTACAACAGAACAATGAATTCATCATGTTAAGGATCTCTGGATGGCTGGTGGATGGAGAAGCTGAGTTGAGATTTCAGTTGGAAAGTTTAAAGAACAACTTTAATGTTTCTCAAAAGTGATACAGTTGCCCAGTGCATACTTTGAGTACTTAATCTCTAAGGCAAAATCTCATTGCTTTGTAAGAATAAAGAAATCTCAGCCAGTATGTAAGTATGTTGTATACTTACATGCAACTATCCAGAGTATCTTGTAATTAAACATTGTATACAAAGTCTCCATTTTCAATAGTTTTCTTATATACATTATTCCTCTATAAATATCTGTCTAGTCACACATATCTGGGTGTATATAATGTGGTAAAGGCTCATTAAACAGACCAAAACATGAATCTCAGGACGTGTTGCATGTAGTTTTTGTCAAGTTACCATAAGTTTCCTTTTAGTTCCCTGAAAAATCCTAAAAGAGTAGTGCTTCCAACAGAGGGGCTATAGAAATCCAATACCATCACAGAGGATCTTGAAAAATGGCTCAAGGGCTTTGAATATTTGTGTTAGATTCATTTACCACCTAAATCATGAGAGGACTGGAATAAAGCAGCTCTAAAATCTAACCTTATGTGTTCCCGGTGAAAGGAGATTCCAAAATTGAAGTAGGCAACGCTAAGCAAGTCCTTCAAATAAGGTCAAAGGATACTGAGGAAGTAGGGCCTATGCACATCTCCTGTTTCAATTCTTGAAACACCATGAGCTCTGGACTTTCGTTAGTTCACCTTGCCAAACTCCTGGATACATCCTTCTACTTTGGACCAAAATCAAGATAGTTGTAACATCTTTTGGCTGAATAGACAATCCTGTATCAGGTCGTTTAACTGTCAGCACCAATCATGATTGTTTCAAAACAAGTTATGTAACCTTGTAGTTTTTGCCTTTGAATTTCCATCAACTATATGCTTCCCAGATTGCATCCCTCACACCCCAAATAAATACTTTTTTGGTTGCTTTAAAGACTCCTCTTAGTCGATCTCTGACTGCAAGCAATATAGAATGCAGTGTTAAATTAATTAAACAAGGAATCCATTAGACTGAGATGGTGCTCATAGGAGACCAAAATGTAAGCCTGTACATGCCTCAAGGTTGTAAAATCAAAACACTAAGGACAACCAATCTTAAATAGCTGACTAGTCTTTAAGTATGGCCGATCAAATACTTCCCTTCTTTGATTTTTTTTTAATTAAATCTTTCCCCAGGTTCCTTGTAGGTGGAGTGCTCCTGACCACTTCCAGTTTGGCACTACCTAATTCCAGTAATTTTTTTCTCAAATAAACTCTTAAAATTTCTAATATACCACAGTTTATTTCATCTTATCTCTTTTTTTTCTGCCTCAGTGTATCTGTTAACAGTTGACAGCATAAGAAAGGAAAAAAGGGGACTCCCCAAAATAACAATTCTATCATTCCTCAAATCCCATAACTCAGGTTCAAAATTATGCTGAAAACCCAAATTTCTTTACTCAAAGTTCAGGCTTTTACCAAGTGTGTTTCAGGTTGGACTGTTACTACTTGAGCCATCAATGGTCCTCAGAGATTCTGGGATAACTGTGAAAGCAAAATCCTGTGAATATTTATATAGATCACAGGACACACTTTTCTCCAGGCAGGGAAGAATAGAAACATTTGCCGTCCATGCCTTTCTGGAAGGCAGTGTTCTTCACATCATGTTTAGCAAGCAGAACTTAATGTTCTGATTATCTCAAGATTTCTGAAGCTCAAACCAGTAACTTAATTTTGAGAGTCCTAGGTTGCTTGATACTCTAATACCAGAAGGAAACATAGGCCAGCATTAACTTCATAAAATAACCAAGAATGAGAAATATGAGTGATAAATAGAAACTAAATAATGAATTAATCTAATTCAGAGGAAACATGGAAATTCTAAAGGCAGTTATATGTAAGGAGAAAAGAATACTCCGTAGGTAATTATTAAATCATTAGTAATAAATATGGTGTGTTAGCATATTCTAAAGTGTTTGTGCTTACTTAAGTATTTGATCATCTCTATTCAATATGTACCAACATACCTTACAGCTAGGAACTAACAGAGTCATACAATATTCCTGATTTTAAGATAATAGAATGCACAACCCTTGCTGAGAATCGCTATGGAAGATACACAGGTGAAGCCAACATGACCTTGCATACTTTCAAGGCCAGCAATCAAAAATCTTTATTTACCCCTTTGGGATAGCTCTGGATATCAAGGGTTTCCCAAAACATTTCTCAAGGTGTGAGTGTTCTTTAAAACTACTTCAAATTATTTCAGTCTTTTCTCCTGAATTCTCCTAAGGCAGGGAGAAAAGCCAGAGTTTAATTTATAACTCTAAAGACTAGGACCTAATTTATAACTCTGAAGTTTGCTGGAGACTTTAAGAGACAGCAGTCTCAGCTCACTGGCTAGTGAATGAAAGGTCCTTTTTTATTTTTTGGAAACAAACATTATATTACAGTCGTGTTTAGCCCAGCTGGGGAAGCCTAATGTAGCTTGAAATAAGTTTTGTTATGAAGTAGTGATTCTGAGTTGAAATGCCTAGTCTTCCTGGCCAGGGGTGTTTACAGAGCCTAGCACCATCTTGGGAGAAAAAAAATTGAAATAAAGGCATGCATTGTAAGGGATTATAAATAATGGCTTCAACTGCAGCCACAGCGTTTGGCTTAATTTGTTTGTGGCTCTTTCTGTGCAGTACTTTACCTTCCTCTGTACTGCTAACTTGAGCTTCTTTGGTTTCCATAGTGATACCCTCAAGGCATTTCTCTTGGGCTTGCTGTTTGGCTTCTGATTGTTGATTTCTGGTCTTGCTCTGTGTCATAAGCCCATTTTATGCTGAATATCACTGAAATGTATTAGAGAATCTATTTGAAGAATCAGTTTGTCAGCCTTCTCTTTTTCCCCAAACTGGATAAGACTTGAGCTTCTAAAATGTAGCCAATTCTCTTGAAGGAATCAGGATAAATCCTTGAGAGCAGTCACAAACACATTCCAAATAAATGCTTAAAAAAAAAAAAAAAATTACATTTAACCTGACATTTTAAAATCACCTCAAAAACAATGAAAAAGCAAGTCTATCTATAATGATTAGCTAAACTATTAAATTAGTGATAACTGATGAGCTTACTGTATAATTTAAAATACGATTTAAAAAACAGTGTTGGGGTTTCTGGTTGGCTCAGTTGGTTAAGGGCTAGACTCTTGGTTTTGGCTCAGGTTATGATCTCAGGGTTGTGGGATTGAGCCCCATGACGGGCCCTGCACTCAGCACAGAGTTGCTTCAGATTCTCTCTCCCTCTTCCTCATGCTAACTCTCTCACTCTCTCTCTCTCAAATAAATAAGTGAAATCCTTAAAAACAATAGTGTTAATAAATTTTAGAGACAAAAATTAGCTTACAGACTATTTGTGTGAGGCACTATAGGTACTGCATGGAATAGAATGGAATGGACTGGAAGTTAACAGCTTGGCATCTAGTCCTAGGATTTAATCAGACACTAGGTGACCTTGGGCAAATCAATTCATCTTTCCTGGTAAATACTTTAACAGTATTTTAATGAGTACTCTAACATATTACATGTATTTGATGGGCACTCGCATTGTCCCTATTTTTAAATGAAAAAACTGAGGCGCAGAGGGCATAAGTGATATAAATAGGATGACAAAATTAGCAGAATTAATCCTATCATTAATTAATCTGATTAATCGACTAATTAATCCTATTATTCAACTTCTAAAAAGTCCAAAATCAGCACTTGTTCTCTTAACCAAGACAGGATATATCATTTGAACCAAATAATCTACATGAATAGAAAAACAGACTGAGGTTAAGTAACTCACTGAAGGACACTTAGCTAATTGGTAGCATCACTAAGATCTATATCTTGTGTTCTTTTCTCAAATACAACAAAACTATAAAAATGTCTATATTTTTATGACTCAGCTATGCTTTGTTCTTTCAGAAAGAGAAGTTAATAAAAACAAATACTATATCTAAATTCTCACAAAAAATAAGTATAAGCATTATAATGTACACAAGATTTTCTCAAACAACTTGAAAATAGTAATGAGGAAATTTAATCTTATTCTCGGTGTTTATTATCAACAGTGTTGAATATTCATTTAGGATAAGGAGTGCATTAAAAAAATCAACCCTTTGCTTGTAAGAATTAAGGTGAGTTACTAAATGGTGATTTGTCTATTTATGGATCCATCACATAATTCTTGCGCCCTGTCCCCCTCCACAACCCCATCCCCACAAGATTCCACAGTATTTATTTTTTACCCTGCCCATTTTTGTTGTAACCAGCTTCATTCCGCTATTAACTTCATCTTGCCTCAGCTGAACCTCCATTTCCAGTCCCAGCTTGTTTCTGAAGCTTCAGCCCAGGACAGGCATCTTTTGGGAACTTCACACATCTATGATTTGGGATTATTACTTGTCCAGTGGGGGAGTGATGCTCACCTGTGCTGGAGTCATGTCACCAAAAAACCTTCAAGCATGTGATTCTTTGACTTGATTTCCTCTTTCTGCAGAAACCCAAGCATAGACATGAGGTTCATAGAAGGTCTAGATGTTCTATTTTTATGAATTTGCCCTCAATTCTACCTCTATCAGAAGGGAACATGCTCTAGTTTCAAAGTTTGTATGGACACTTTTATCCTTGAATGAGTTTAATTCAGAAATTCTTTACAGATAATCCATTGAGAGTACTGTTGTCAAACTCTTCATAATTTTTTGATGCTGTGCATTGGATTAAATATATTATATATATATACACACACACACACACACATTTTTCAAAACATAATATATCAAGACATATAAGATCTAAGTAAAGTATATATCAAAATATACTCAATTTTATAGTATACATACATATATCTGTACATATCGTACATACACAAAGTACAAAATAACAAATATTTTCTACGTGAGAAATAATGTTTTGGAGTTTGTTAAACCTATTCTTTTGAGATTATATTACATCAAAAATTAAAGGATGCCATGAAAGCAGTCAATGGGTTTTATAAATAGTTTCTTCCTTATTTGCTGCAGGGCTGAGCAAGATTCAGAACTCATGGCCTTGCCTCCTGCCTCCAGGCTTCTGTGGGTCCTTTCATCTGCTGAATGATTGTTAGGGTATATGTCTTTTGGTGACTAAGGGCAGATGAGAAAGGCTTCATGTTTATTATTCAAAGCTAAGATGGTAGGTGTTCAGAGTCAGAGGTGCTGAAAAGCAAAGATCTAGCCCTCTCTATTCCTTTTCTCAGAAAAGAAAGTGAGAGTACATGAAAACCCACAAACATAATTTTAATTTTCCTCATTTTTGACATTGAAAGGCTGGTTTCTTCCTATTATTAAATATTGAATTATTTAAATATTCAAATGATTAAAATATGAAGAAGATATGAATAATTTCTAAAGAAATGTGCCTAAAGCACAAGATATTTAGATATCTCATGTTCGCAGTTTTTGAAGATAAGCAGACTATTTTGGTGGATGTATACTGATTATGGTATAACTTTAGTAATGTTAATATTAATGATAATAATTAGCATAAAAATTGTATGAATTTTTAAAAACATTTATGGAACATAACACTGTGTACTAAGCTCTCATATAAACTCTTAACATCTAATTTCTAATTAATCCTCATACATCCTATTATATTATTATCCCTGTTTTGAACACTGCAGTATGTACTTGGCATCCTTACAAAATTCTAATATTGAATTTCTAGTGATTGCATACACACTATCAGGCATATTATTACCACTGTTCTCAAAATGAGAAAAACAAAGCATGGAAAGATTAAATTATATGCCTAAAGTCATATAGTGAGTAAGTAATGGAAGCATGATGGAAGCCAGGCAGTCTGACTATAAACCTACAGCATTATGCACTAAATTACAGGAACCAGGACTATTTGTGTCACGTGGTAAGAAGTTTACACTGTCACATATCACAGCGTGGAATCTTGGACTTAAGACAGAATTGTTTTCCCAAGGATCTCCCCCCAAAATTGTACACCAAATGTGGATAGTGTTAAAAATTCATGATTGTTTTATTTTCTGTTCTTTGCTTTTTGCATTTCCAAATTATCTATAGCGAACATGGTTACCTTTGCAATTAAACCAATCATTAGAATATATTTAAGTATCAAGAGCATGGGTGGCCCCGTTAGATGAATGTCCAATCCTTACTTTCGTCTCAGGTCATGATCTCAGGGTGGTGGGATCAAGCCCCAAGTGAGGCTCCCTGCCCAGTGGAAAGTCTGCTTCTTTCCTTTGCCCTCTGCCCTTGCTTGAGCACTCTCTCTCTCTGAAATAAACAAATAAATCTTTAAAAAATATATAAGTATCATAGAGCAATGGCAAAAATCTCACAAATAAAATAAATCTGTAAAATATACCACAGTTAAAGTTTGCATCCTTATGATCATATTTTAATTATAATTTTTATAATATGTAGATTGCTGTGTTATGTATACCACCAACTGTGTATGTCTTGATGGAATAGTAAAATACTAAACTTTGGAATTTATTGTTTGCCATGCTATTTAATTTTATCATGAAAATTATTTGATCTACAACCTTTTGTTGTTATTTTTCTGTCATAATTGACATCTCATATTGTTTGCAACAGTTATTTAATTGCCTCTAATACAAAATCTTTTACTATATACAATAATTTTTATATGTTTATAATCTATCTCTTTGACAAAGTTATGTTTCATATAAATGAATGTGATATACATACATCTTAAGAACATATTTTGATCTTAATAATGATTAAAAAACTGAATGCCAGTAATTTTCTTCCACCATGAAACTCTAGTGGTATATTTCTCTTATTAATCAATTTTGCTAATGATGCCAATCAATATTAACTATTCCATTTCCCCCCAATTATTTAATTATGGATTGGAGAAAATCCCAAAGTACATATTCCTTCAGTTCAGTTCAGTTAGTGTAGTTGTTTTTATTTTTAGCTAACTGAAGTATTTTTTTTTGTATAAAATTTCCATTTCAGTATGTGGCAACATTTACATGTCAATTAAATTAGCATTCTCTCTACCTTCTTTGGGTTCTATCTATATTGCATTGTTCAGGGTTGTGGCAGAAATATGTCTCTGATGGTCTGACTCTCTAGTACCTACTCTTTGTCCCTATATGTCTCTGTGTTTGTCAGTAAATGCTACTACTTCATCCCCCCCTGTCTTATCTCTGTGTCTGTGCAGGCCAGTTCATTTTTTTCAAGTGGCTTATCTGTTTCTCTTTGGCTACTAGAAACTCAGTGAAGCTATTTATGGGGCTTCGAAACTTACTCAACACATAAGGAATGATTGTGCTACTTCTGATCATTGCTGGGAAATGTAGGATCTCTGTGAGCTCCGTTTTTAAACTCATCTGCCTAAAGATATTACTTAACAATTTTTAATTGGCCCCATGATATGCTGCACTAAAAAAAATGTAAGACCTGGGATGCACACATGCAGAGATTTCTGATCTCTCTCACTTTTAGTTCCTTAAATTCAAGTCTGACGGTTCTGCATGTCAAAGCAACATTAAGCCCGTAGAAATAATTGTCACCATGAGTTATTGCTGGAATAATGCAGTGTATATATGAAATGAGTCAATTATTTAACTAGCATATAAACATATAACACTTTTTTACTATTCTTTCCCAATTAATAAAACCTCATAGTCTTCTCTCTTTAAACATTTGTAATATAGCTTCATCAAAACCATAGCAAAGATAAGACAAGTTTCTTTGAGATGACATCGATAAGGTGAAATCATATGAAAATGTGTTTTCTTGATCAATTATCCATACCTTTATAATTTTTGAAACAATGTATTCATCATTTTAAAATGCCAACCTTAAAATTTCAGTGATTTAAATATATAACATTTTCTTCTATTTATATCACAAATTAATGACTATGTTCCTAATGAGATGTCTGAGTTCCTCAGCATGAAACAGTGTGATTTCAAGATGTTTAAGGCTAAAAGGGCAGAACAGTTCATTATCTAATAAAGTAGACAGAAAAATGGCAGCTAGAATTCAGTGTATGAAATAAAAGCCATTATACTTATTGAAGGGATAAATTATAATTATAAAATAATAGCCTCTGAGCTTAGTTATAACCTATGAAAGGATCATGTATGCCACTTTGGATAAAAAAAAGCATCCAGTGCTGGATAGTGTGGGATTTGTAAAAACAGTGTATATATACAGAATTCTGTATGATGCTCTGTTTCTTAGTTTCAAGACTGCATTTTCTCTGATCCCTAAGTGGGAGAAAAATGCGGTGAACAGCTAAAGAAATAATCAAAAGTCCTTTTACATGATTAAACCGAAGAAGAGAATCCATTATTTATAAGTCTTTATAGATGAAAGCTAAAAGGGAATATGATCACCAAATGAATGGAGTGGATGAATATCAAATGCTCCAATCCCTAGCCATTAATATGGGAGAGAATCCTTTGAGGCAGTGTAAAAATAAAGACAGATCAAAATAAAATAAAATGACTATCCTAAAACACAAAAGATTGAGTGAGGATGAATGGAAAATGGATTCAATTAAATTTAAGCTATATTTGTAGTGGGCATTTATGAAATGAGACTTTTTATATTGTCACAAAAAGGTAGTGATGTTTGAAGTTCTATTTGAATTGTATGTCTATATCTACATCTACACACATACACACACACATTCCATTTACACATTGCCTGAAATTTAATTACTGTGATTACTATTTTTTTAAAATATCTTATTTACTTATTTGACAGAGAAAGACACAGTGAAAAAGAGAACTCAAGCACCGCGAAGTGGGAGAGGGAGAAGCAGGCTTCCCGCCAAGCAGGAAGCCTAATGTGGGGCTCAATCTCAGGACCCTGGGATCATGACCTGAGCTGAAGGCAGACGCTTAACAACTGAGTCATCTAGGCGCCCCAACTGTGATTACTATTAAGTATGTTTAATATACTCTGTATTATTTTTTATGTAGACTTTTCAATTTTATATTTCTTTGCTTTTACTTCCTTGCCTTCTCTTAGAACATCAAACATTTCCATGATTCCCCCCCTTTTTGTTGTTGTGATACATTCTTTTACTATCCTTTTAATGGTTATCCTACAGATTAGCATATACATTCGTGACTTACTATTGTCTGATAAAATAATTTAGTTTACCATCTCTAGTCTGCTCAAATACTAGAAACATTCACAAACCACCATCTTTGAATCATTTTGTCATGCATTTTCATTTTATATACATCGTTTAAATTTTAAAAGACACGACACCTGTGTTGTACAGACAAGTTATATGTATATATCAATGTACTGTTTATATTGCTCTTTATACTACTATTTGAAATCAATTTCCATTTTTTACTACAGAGCTACTGGTGGCACATTGCCTCCATATTGGTTTATTTGAAAACATCTTTCTTTCACCTTCCTTTTTGAAGGATATATTCTCTAGGTACACAATTCTAGGTTGGCAGTTACGTTCTTTCAGCAATTTAAAAATGTCATTACATTTTCCTTCATCTTTCCTCATTTCTATTGAAACACCATCTGTTGATCTTATTCCTTCCTTTACTGAAAGCATTCTATCTTGTTTTCTCTAGTGGCTTTTCATTTTTTTCCCCTTGTTTTTGGTTTTCAGCCTTTATAATGTTCTTAAAAGAGGTTATGTTTGGATTTATTCTGTTTGTACTTTGCTATGTTCATTGATATTTTCTTTTTTCTTTGATAAACATATCCCCCATATCTTTTAAACTCTGATTTATTTTTTTCTTTTTATTGCATTTCTATCCTTTTCTCTTCCTCTTTCCATGTACCCATATTTCATCTTATATATTTTCTATTAATGTATACTTAACTTTATTACTTTAGTTCTCCTGTGTCCACTATATAAAAACACATATAATATTAATTTCAGATACCACAGTTTTTTTCAATTCTAGAAAGTTCATTTTAGGGGCACCTGGGTGGCTCAGTCATTAAGTGTCTGCCTTTGGCTCAGGTCATGATCCCGGAGACCCAGGATCCAGCCCCACATCAGGTTCCCTGCTGGGTGGGAAGCCTGCTTCTCCCTCTCTCACTCCCCCTGCTTGTGTTCCTTCTCTGGCTGTGTTTCTCTCTGTCAAATAAATTAATAAAAAAATTTTGTAAAAAGTTTATTTTATTATTTTTTAAAATTAAGATCTCTTGTGAAATTCTGTATCTTTACATTGATATTTTCCTTTGTGCTTACGTTGTGTTTAACATGTTTATCACAGTTAACTCTTTTTCTCCAGTATTTGAATCATATATTCTTTGCCTTTTCTATCAATTACAAAGCTTGTATGTCTGCTTCTTTACATATCTATTGATTTTTATTGTATATTGAACATTGTGTAAAATATATATGTGTGTGTGTGTGTATATATATATGTATGTATATAGTGACACCAAATGATGTTGCATTTTCCTTTAGGCAAATCAGAAGATTTTAAGGTACCTAGGTGGCTCAGTTGGTTAAGCAACTGCTTTAGGCTCACGTTATGATCCTGGAATTCCAGGATCAAGTCCCACATCTGGCTTCCTGCTCAGCAGGGGGTCTACTTCTCCCTCTGACCTCTCCTCCTCATGCTCTCCCTCTCTCATTCTCTCTCTCTCAAATTAAAAAAAATAAATAAATGAATAAAAATCAGAAGATTTTAACAACCCCATTCAGATCAGAAACTAAAGTGAAACTCCTTTAAATTGCATACTGGGGTGCCTGGGTGGCTTAGTAGGTTAAAGCCTCTGCCTTCAGCTCAGGTCATGATCTCAGGGTCCTGGGATCGAGGCCCACATGGGGCTCTCTGCTCAGCAGGGAGCCTGCTTCCTCCTCTCTCTCTGCCTACTTGTGATCTCTCTCTGTCAAATAAATAAACAAAATCTTAAAATAAATAAATAAATAAATAAATAAATAAATAAATAAATAGCAGACTTAATACAACTCAATTTTTGTAGAACTCCCCCCCTGCTCTGGGTGATACCTCTTCTAGAAATTTGTAAATTTGGTGGGTCACCTGAAAACCTGAGAGGAACCCAACCCAGAGATTCCACCCCATACTATCACTGCAAACAGATTCAAGCTCAGGAAAAAAAAAAAAAAAAAGTCAGTGGATATCCATGGTGTGGTTGATATGGACTCACTTCCCAGCAGTATCTTGTTTTTTGTGCATTGGGAATCTATGAGAGATTTAACTCTGCTTTAGAAGCTTTTAAATCCTATCCCATGTTTCCTGAAAAGCCCTGAACTCACCACAAGTTTTAGAATTGTTTGAGGCTGCTCTAATTTCTAACTTTCACTCTAGCTCCAAATGTTTGCTGGTTTTTTGTTAGTTTGTTTTTGTTTTCCTTCTGGGAGAGTCTTTCGAATACAGAAGACTAGATTCTTACCTCTTAGTGATTTGGAAAACAAAACCCACAGATCATTAGCCAGACTGAAATGATTTCCATTCTCTGAATTAAATTTCAACTAATCCTCACCAATCCCTCAGCTATTTGATATCTGTAACCATAAAGCTTTTGTAATTTGTCCTACTCTTCAAATTACTTGCTGCAGGATTCTTGGCTTGCTGAGAATTGCTACTAAGATCATTCACTATTTTTTTATTTGAAAAAAAACTGCTTTCTATACTGTTGGTATGCTATTTCGTAAACACAGATTAGACTTTGCTAAGGAGAAGATATATTCAATTTTACTTTCTTTTACATTGACATGTGTAAATATTTTAGCACAAATATTTAGGTTGACTTATATCACCAGCCCTCACCTGCCAAGCCTTGGACTGGAAGTTATGCTATTGGTTCCTCTGGGTCTCAAGTCTTCAGACTCAGACTACATTATACCATCAACTTTCCTTGTTCTCCAATTTGCAGACAGCAGATTGTGGGATTTCTCAGACTCCATAACACTGTGAGCCAAGGCCTATAATAAATCTCACATCCCATTGGTTCTGTCTCTCTGGTACTCAGAACCCTGTGCAAATACCCTATAACTACATATATTTCAAATTTCGAATAAGAAAGTACAATCTTTGAATTTTCTGTAATTTAATTTTTTGCCTCCTACATTGACTTTATGAGCATAAATTTTAATGACATACTATTTGAATTCCCTTTACTTAAAACTTTAAATCTAAAGTTTTTTATACTCCATTTTTTGAACACTTTTTTTCCTTTCATTTCTTGAACACTTAAGCTTAAGCTCTCTAATGGATTTTGATTTAGAATTGAAAAGAGAATTCCTTATAAGGAAGAGTTGCAAAACTACTGCAGTAGGGATGAGAGGCCAGAAGTGAGTGTTGAACTCAACTCCACTGAAATGAAATGCGTTTTTAAGAGCAGGGATGGGGAGTGGGGGAAGCACAAACTGCCATGTTTGCTATTCAGTCTTACCCAAAGGAGAAGTCAAGTTGCTCATATCCTCCCTTCATGAAAGGAAGTTGTACAACAAGGATCAGGGCACACTCTGAAGTCAGGCTCCCACCCTCCCACAGAGATGGGGAAATAGGGGTCCTAGCTTCTTTGATGATTACTTTTCAAAGGGATGGCTCTCAGGCCCTAGAGAAAGACAGTCCTCCTTATAAAACTGGTGAAAGGATTCTTTTTTTTTTTAATTTACATGTCAAAGTGGAAGAGAAAGAATTTGCAATTACAAGTTTCCTAAAGTAAATGCTCTGTGGAAATGGAGATCAGGGACCTAGAAGCAGGAGGAAGTCTACCTAAAATTTGGTTAAACTTAGGAAAACCTTAAAACCGATTTTAGATGCTCCTAGCCACAAGTAATTTTCTATGTTCCTTCATAGTATTTATAATTAATCTTCATCGCTCCTAAATATTTTTCTATCATGTATTAGTAGCATCATTTTTTTTAGAACAGTCACTTACTATTGGACCATTTGCTTGATTTTTGTCCCCCCTCCTTTTTTTTTTAAAATCCTAGTTGTGCATGGAACTCACATCCGTTTCTTAGAGAATTCGTCTTTGTAAGTAGTCCTGCTTAAGGTAGACCTCCATAGATTGGAGCCTGTACAAAATGATCCCATATCTAGCTTATGGGTGATTGGATAGAATGAATCTGACTGAGAAGAATTTCATCATAGGTTCTAAGAAAATTGTGATTTCTTGGTTTGGAGTGAGTGACGGACTGCTCCAAATGGATTACTCTCCTGAATTAGAATTGGGACGAGGAAAAGGTATTGACATTTAATTGTGAAGATCTATCACAGACTCAAAAGTTGGGGAAGCCATTTTGAGCCATGAGAGAAATCCTTGATGATTTATATTATAGAAAAAGTATATGGGGGTAAATCATATACTGGAAAAGAGGGAGGAAATTAGAAAGGAAAATTTGGTTTATTTTGAATTCTTCCTGAAGCCTGCTGTTGGTTTTGCATATTTAATTTTATATTTAATTTTATTTTTTTTCTGCAACATCTGCTTTATTATTTCTATGAACATACTTCATTCTTTATACTATCACATACTTTTACTCCTTTTTTCTGCAACATCTGCTTTATTATTTCTATGAACATACTTCTTTCTTTATACTATCACATACTTTTACTCCTTTCTTTTTTCTGCAACATCTGCTTTATTATTTCTATGAACATACTTCTTTCTTTAGACTATCACATACTTAGAGCACCCCTCCTTTAGTTCTTTGACCAGCTTACAGGGTATAGCCTCCCAAGAAGGCTCTCCCTCCTCTGCTATAATAAGAGGAAAAGCCAAAAGACTCTGACCTTTGGCCCTGGCTTCATGAGCAGCAGAAATAAGCGAGAGGTGGGTTTAGGCCTTTTCTTATCATTTTTAGGAGGCCGACGTAATGGAGGCCAATCTGGATTAAGATACTTAGCAACCTCTTCCTCCAGGTCAAACTTATCCCCACAATCTGCAACTGTTTCTGGGGGATGTATGGGATAGAGAAGGCCATCCGAGCCAAAGGAACCTAGTTGGAGATACGTAAGTGCCCAAAGATCACGTTTGGATGATGATAACCCAGGCGAGTCAGTGATTTGTATTTTACGAACCACAGAGAAGCAACCTGCTGGCATATTAGCAGTGTTGGTGCTAAAGCAGACTGGTGGGGAGTCTAGCTGCCTTCACGTCCCTGTTTCAAGGTCCCTGTTCGGGCGCCATTTGCCGGGAGCCGCCCCGGCAACGGTAACGGTTGGGGTTCCCCGAAGGTGGCGACAGAGTGGGCAATAAAATGAGGAGACCGAACGCGAAGAGTGGCATGGGGATCTCCTCTCCTGAAAACTGTGTCTTCGGGGTTCTTTATTTAAAGCTTTTTAGTTACATCAATCTAGCTTTAGGCAAACAGTTGGTTCTGTCTCTCTTGCTCTCTGCTTCTCTGTTTCTGTTTCTCTCTCTGTTGCTATCTCTCTCTCTCTCATGCCTTCGTCTCTCAGTCTCTCAGTTTCTCTCCCTCTCTATATTTTTTTTTAATTTAATTTAACTTTACAAATTATTTTATTCCATTTTCTTGCTAGTGCAAGTTTATCTATTCAATAAAGCAACTTCTTGCCCAAACACCTACTGTGTCATATTTGGAGTAGTATTCTGCCCTTTACAAACATGAGTGATAAATGGGACATGAGTTTAAAGTAGCTCCCCCCCCATGTTTTATATTATGTGACCATGAGAAAAGTTCTTTAAACTGTGCTCTAAACAAAAGTAGATACATTTTCCCACAGAATGATTCCTAATCTTTTTTTTCCAGAGAGTTAACCATGAAGTTATTGGTGAACTGTATGTCTGACTAAAAACAATTCTTAGTTTGCCTTGATCATTTTAATAACAAATAAATAATTTTATAAAATTTATAAAATAAATATTCCAGGGCCTATAATTTATGTTTAGTGAGAGACTTGCTTAAAATTAAAGACACTTTCCAAGTTTACTATTTAAAGAAATAATAATAGAATTTATTTTCATAGCTAATTCCCATAGCTGCATGCACTTAATAATTATGACTTTCATCTGGAGCAGAAAACTATATTCAATTTAACACATCTTTAGAGTGCATCGAATGGTAGTGACTACCTCAAGTATATCTAATTCTATTTGACTTGTGCAAATTTTATTTACAGAGGAAACTGAAAGCAAATTTTAAACAAATTGGAAAAATAGAAACACATTTGCAGCTTGATCAGCAAGAATGAATGTAAAATATATGCTCCCAAGGATATAATCCCACATGTAGTTCTCAAAGTTTTTATTACAGTCAAAAAAAATAAAGCATATTCATAAAGCTAAATGGTCTTCTACAACTCTTATCCTTGAAGATGCAGTTTCTCGTGGTTTTAATTTGGGAATGAGAAGAATCCCCTCAAAGAACATTCACATTCACTGTGAGGGGCTCCAGCAATCTGTCATCTTTAGTTGTACCTCAGTACTCTACTTCCACTAATTTAAGGATGTGTTTGAAGTGAAGCACACTTTCAAATTGGCAGGATGTCAGGCAGGTTTGAAAATAATTCTTATTAGCACAGACAGCCTAAGCTGGCCAGCAGGTGTTGTTATCTGTGCCTTACGATTTTGCCGTGTTTATTAGATTATTACTGAGAGATGGGGCTAAACAAAATTTAACATTGCAAATTTCAGCATCTCCTTTTAAAACACTTAATTGAAAAGGTTCTAAAGGTTCATAGAAACAAATGTGCTCTTGCTAATAATCTCCTTACAATATACTCATTAGTGTTCTAGGAAGACAAATTCTGCCTGATATATGTTTGCTCCCCCACCAAATGGTGGAAATGACAGTCAGCAGCTGATTAGAAAATCACATTTGGAGTACAAAAAGAAGACTGCCGGAAATCTCCACAGTTTTACAGTCCTTGCAATGGAAAATATGTTCCATAGTCAGGGTCATGTCTGAAGTCAAGTACTTGAGGTACTAGTTATTGATTCTAAAGAGGTTTCTGGTTTCTCTACTGACTTTTTTATGGCTTGATAACTCATACAAAAGCACCCAATGAACCAATTTGGCCTTTTTCCAGGTACCTCCATTAATTGCTCTGCATAACAAGCCTTCTTTTTGGAACAACCTTAGACTATTGGGTTGTTAGCAATAAGAACAAATCAACTTTTTTTTTGCATATGTGTATACTAGAAATCAAAGCTATGTTTGCAAAAGGCTGTTTTTCTAAATCATTTTATTTATTTCCCTTCTATTTAGTAATATGAAGAACATCAGTGCTAACATTTTTCCAAATAAGGTGAAATGTCATTAGTAAATAATTGGAGCCTCTTCCAAGCATTTCAGTTGAGGTGAAGTTTTATTAAATTCACAGCTATATTGGGGTGCCTGGGTGGCTCAGTCATTAATCATCTGCCTTCTGCTTGGATCATGATACCAGAGTCCTGGGATCAAGTCCCACATTGGGCTCCCTGCTCAGCGGGATGCCTGCTTCTCCCTCTCTCACTCCCCTTGCTTATGTTCCATCTCTGGTTGTGTTTCGCTCTGTCCAATAAGTAAATAAAATCTTAAAAAAATAAATTCACAGCTATAAATAATCATAATTGATATGACTTATTGAGACTTTGCTACATGAGAGAAAATGAACAAAAATTATATTATTACTGAACTATTATCTTCAAATTATCCTAAGAATTAGGATTAATTATCAACATTACAGAGAGGTAACTATTATTTAGAAAGGCTAAATAATTTCTCAATGTCACACAATTGACAAAATAAATAATGTTTCTAATATTTATCTGACTTGAAAACTTTTGATCTTAAACACTGTGCTATGTGCTATGTGTGTCCAGATATATTGGGCAAATGAAAGGGAAGTGTGAGTTAATGGCCAGTGCCGGAATAGATTTCAACAAAACTAGAACTTGTAGATTCTAGCATAGTCTCCCATTTCCCATTCTGTCTTAAATATCAGATATCAGATATGGCACCAAGGGATAGGAACTTAGATATTAGATTTTAAAATGGAATTGTTCTTAGGAATCAACAATAACAACTGACTTTTCACAGATAAAGTAATGGTCAGGTAAGGTCATGACCAGATGACCAACATTGAGTTTTCAGTTATGCTACATAATTTATAATGATATGTGTAGAAAGAGTTTTCTGAGAATGAAGAGATGAGAAAGATGATTTCTTCAATAGATGGCTAAGTTTCATTAAGGGGTGTGATCATATCTTCACTGGAAATATAAATGTAGTCCTGTATGGAAGAATAGGGTCCAGTGGAAAAGTTATTATTCTACTAAAAAAAAATGAAAGAAAGAAAGCAAAAGTATCTGCTCTTGGACTAGCTCTCTCACATTAACTAACTTTAAATTTGGACAAAACATATAAAATAAATATTTTCAGATATTGGACAATAGGATGTACAGGATAGTCATCTCAGAGAAAAAGGAAAATAAGGTCATCTTTCCACCCTGACTGCTCTGTCATACTACCAGGTAGCACTTTCTAGATCATAGTTCGGCGGATGAAGAAACTTAAGTAGACAATATTGGTATCATTGAACTGAGAAGAAAAGCTGGTACTTTCCAATTTATGAGACAGAATACCAAAAAACAAACAAAAAGCAAACAAAAAAGCCAGAGCTGTGAAGAAAGGAAGTTCCTGAAATCCAACCAGAGAGTCCTTTAAGTCTTTATTTAAAAACCTAGGGGGTGCCTGGGAGGCTCAGTTGGTTAAGTGAGTGCTTCGGCTCAGGTTATGATCCTGGAGTCCCAGGATCCAGTCCCACATCAGGCTCCCTGCTCAGCAGGGAGTCTGCTTCTCCCTCTGACCTTCTCCCCTCTCATGCCCTCTTTCTCTCATTCTCTCTCTCACATAAATAAATAAAAATCTTAAAAAAATATAAATAAAAAAACAAACACCTATAGACACATGCATAGGGCATGACTGTAGGGTTAGGCAAAGTACAAATACCAACAGGCTAAATTGAGATTCCAGATACTGTACAAGGTTGATATTAGATTTCTGAAAACAAGTGTGGAGATATCTCATTGAATGTTCTATGGATATTCAGGAGCAGACAGATTAACTAAACCTTATTTTGGGGTATGTCTCTGAGGGTGTTTCAGGACAGGATTAGCATTTGAATTGGTGGACACCATAGAGGAAATTCTCCTTCCCAGTGTGCTGGACATCATCTAATCCACTGAGAGCCTGAACAGAACAAAAGGCAGAGGAAAGACAAATTTGTCCCATTTTTTCTGCCTCTGTGTTACATCTGTGTATCGTACCTCATCTTCTGCCCTTGGACTGAAATTTAATCATTAGATCTTGATTCTCAGGCCTTCAGACTTGAACTGAGTTGCTCCACTACCTTTCCCAGGACTCCAACTTGCAGAGAGCAGATAGTGAAATTTCTTAGCCTACACAATTGGGTGAACCAATTTCTCATAAGATAGATATGATAGGTAGATGATAGATAGATAGATAGATAGATAGATAGATAGATAGATAGATAGATGATTGATAGATGATAGATATGATAGATAGATGATAGATAGATGATAGATAGATGATAGATAGATAGATATTAGGTAGATATCTCCATCTAGTTCTGTTTACCAGGAGAACAGTGATTAATCAATACAACAGCTTTATTCATAATTACTCAGATTTGGAAGCAACCAAGATGTCCTACAGTAGGAGAATGGATAGATGAAGCGTCATACAATCAGACAATGGAACATTATTCAGCACTGAGAAGAACCAAGTTACCAAGTTATGAAAAGACATGAAGGACATTTAAATGCACATTACTAAGTGAAGGAAGCCAATCTTTAAGGCTAGATACTGTTTGATTCCACCTATGGGACATTGTGGAAAGGGCAACACTATGGAAGCAAAAGATTTGTGTTACCAGGGATTAGGGTGGAGGAAGGAATGTGTAGGTGGGGCAGAAAGGGTTTTTTTTTTTTTAGAACAATAAAATTGCTTTGTGTGATTCTATAGTAGTGGATATATTTGTCCAATCCCATAGAATGTATAAAACCAAGAATGAACACTAATGCAAGCTATGGACTTTGGTTGACAATTACGAGTTTACTAGGTGTAAGAAATGCCTCACTCTGAAGCAGGATGTTGATAATCAGGGAGGCTGTGCAGATGAGGGACAGAGGATATATGAGAAATATATCTGTAACTTCTCAACTTTGTTGTGAACCTAAAACTACTCTAAAAGATAAAATCAAAAAATAAATAGATTCATAGATAAATATTTAAATATGAATTTGAATCCCCAATTCTCTGCAGGTAACTTGGGGCCAGGACATGCATTACCCTCAAGTCGAAGTTGTTGTTGCCTGGCTTCGTGTTTGGCACATAGTTAACTAGCATCCAGCAATTTTTTGTGAACCAATTTAATGACATATTCTGTGGTCCTGAATATACAGGATAAGAGAAGGCTTAATTAAAGTCAGCAGTGTGGAAGGGATATCAGGAAAAGCCGTAATAAAGGCTAAGTTTTGAGCTAGGCCATGAGTCCAATTAGATGAACATATCCCCAAATCTTATTTTGCCCCAGAATTCCACAATGTAAAAATACCCTCTTCCATTGGATTCCCTGAAAGTACACTTCCCTGATTTTTCTACCATAATTATGAACACTCCTTCTTAGTCATTTTAACGTTCATGTGCTTCTCTCTCTAGCCTTTAATTATGTAGATTTTCAATACTTATTCCAAGGTCCTCTCCTCCTGGTTTTCACACTCAGTTCTCTCACCCATGGCTGAGATTTGATTATTTTTTTTTTTAAAAGATTTTATTTATTTGACAGAGAGAAACACAGCCAGAGAGGTAACACAAGCAGGGGGAGTGAGAGAAGGAGAAGCAGGCTTCCCGCTGAGCAGGGAGCCTGATGTGGGACTTGATCCCAGGTCTCCAGGATCTAAAGGCAGTTGCTTAACCAACTGAGCCACCCAGGTGCCCCATGAGATTTGATTATTAATTTCTCCCTCTGTCTCCTCTCTAGTTACTCAAATACTCTGTACCTCAGTCAGAGCAATCTTCTCAAATTTCAACTTTGATTATTCTTACCCCCATTTAAAAATATTTGATCACTTCCATTTGCCCTTCCATCAAAATAAAGGTGGTGACAGTTGTCAGAATAGTCCGGTATAATCTCTCTCTTAAACTTCTTTTGATCCCACTCCCTGCCCCACCTCTGTGCCAACACTTCCTATACTGTTGCCATAGAGTCTCCTTTTATCATGTCCATCTCTATAAATTTTCTAATAGAATGTATCACAGGTTGGTATTAAAAATATATGGGAATTTGGTTTAAAAAAAGCTTTGACTAGGACTTTACTGCTGTAAATGTGGTAATATGCATGCAATTTGGGTCTTTTTTTTAAAAAAAGATTTTCTTATTATTTATTTATTTGACAGAGAGAGAGAGAGAGATCACAAGCAGGCAGAGAGGCCGGGAGAGAGAAAGGAGGAAGCAGGCTCCCTGCTAAGCAGAGAGCCTGATGTGGGCCTTGATCCCAGGACCCTGAGATCATGACCTGAGCCGAAGGCAGAGGCTTTAACCCACTGAGCCACCCAGGTGCCCCTGCAGTTTGAATCTTTAAGAAAGAGTAAATTGCATAGTGTTTCCTCTGGAAACATTTTGGAATATTATAAAATGAATTAAAATGACTAATGTAATTCTAGGGTACAGTGCCTGTGATTGAAACCCTTAATTTGTAACTTTGTAAGAACTCTAATGGTTTTTATTTTCTTCCCAATCTGCTCAACACCGTTCCATGATATGAACTAAATATTAAAATACAAGAGATGAAACAGAGTCTCTTCTCTACTTCTTCAAGCATGACCCTTCCTCCCTGCCCAGTGAATGTCACTTTTAATAGTTAGAAACCTACTGCTTTTTTCTCATTAAATTATTCCTCAACCAAAAACTTTTTTAAGGTACATAGGAGGTCTCTATGGGAGCCAACAGGAGAGCCTTTAATTGGCTTTCAGGAATTGCAATAAACAACCTTTGAGATATTTCAGATACTAAGAGAAAATGCTAAAGACATTTAGAACAAACTTTGAATTTAAAGTCAGACCTGAATTTCTTAGCTAGGTGAAAACCTTGATATGTGTTTCATTGCAAAGAAAGTACTCACTGAATCTGTAAACAAGGCATTTTCTTTCCTTTCAAGAGGTAATTAGGCAATTCTCCAGTAATGCTATGGAGGCAAAACCTAGTATAAAGTAGGTGTCCAATTCATGTTTGAAAAAATACAACATGGACCTTTTTATTTCCATTTCTCTTACTCACACTTTCCTCATTCATGGGTAACCCTGGTGCTTTGATTTCAACCTATCAAACATATTAAATGTTGCAATAGGTACAGTATTGCACCCCCTTCCAGGGATAAGTATCTTAACATATGGTAAACAGAGTAGATAGAAACCCTTTTCAGATTTTAAATGGCACAAGGTCATTATGGTTCCCTTCCCCCATCCTGGTTGTAAAGCCTGTTCTTAAGTGCTTTTTTTTACATCAAATATATTATAAACACAAACACACATCCATATACACACACACATGCATACATTAAAGTGTATACATATATATACATTAAAAATAACATCTTACTAGGGCACCTGGGTGGCTCAGTGGGTTAAAACCTCTGCCTTTGGCTCAGGTCATGATCTCAGGGTCCTGGGATCAAGGCCCTTGTCTGGCTCTCTGCTCAGCGGGGAGCCTGCTTCCTTCTCTCTGTCTGCCTATTTGTGATCTCTCTCTCTGTCAAATAAATAAAGAAAATCTTTAAAAATAAAAAAAAAATAACATCTTACTATACTCTACGTGGTATTTGTACAAAATGAATATTTGAGCAGGTCCCTCTAGCCCTGATTCTTCATGGCATATTGCAGGCTCACTGTATAGGCCTCCAAGCCAACGCCTCTGCTACTTACTAAGTATGAGCATAGGCTAGAGGCCTCATGTTTAGAGAACTCACAGACCACTACTGTCCTCTTGGCCTTGGTGGTTTTCAACCCATCCTTCTCCCTAGTCTCATATATACATGGCCTTCCTTCCCAGAAGTTTCTTATACCTTCTTAAAATCAATTCTAGAAGAAAAACCTCTCTCTACTCTGGCTGCCTTTTGTAATCCCTGACTAGGAACCTGAAAAGAATTTGACAGGTGAGACAAGGAATGTAGGGATGGTTTTTCTTTTCTTTTTTCTCTCTCTCTTTTGTTTTTTTTAAGATTTTATTTATCTATTTGAAAGTGAGAGAGAGGGAGGGAGAGAGAGAGCATGAGGAGGAGGAGGAGGGGAGGAGCAGAGGGAGAAGGAGAAGGAAATTCTCTGAGCTGGGAGCCAGAGGTGGGGACTGGAACCCTGGGTCTCCAGGATTATGACCTGAGCCAAAAGCAATCACTCAACTGACTGAGCCACCCAGGCCCCCTGGGATGGTTTCTCTTTAGACCATGGGCTGGCAAACCATGGCCTGTCTGATCTAACCCATTTCCTGTTTTTGTAATTATATGAAATTCAAATTTTAATCCTCTCAGTTCCCTTTTGTAGGGAGGAAAAAGCCAATCTGTAAGGGCAGCCTGTTCACGTGAAATTTTGCTCAGCCCCTTATCTCCCACTATGTGAAGGGAATCACAGCTAGCCACAGAATATTGTGGGGAGGAGGGTAAAACCACCTTCTACAGAGTAGGGGCCCAGCTCTTGAGGGCATTGAGATGTAAACTCAGCATCAGGCAGTTCTGAAAGTTAGGAAAGGGATTTCAAACATTGTGTTTGCTTTCTGCTGTGATAGGGATTATTTAACTGTGCCAGAGTATGATTCTTACAGATTATTAATAAAGCTATATATGTTTTGTTGTTAAAAGAACTGCTTCACAGTTTTGCATTTTATATTTAGATCTCTGATGTATTTTAAGTTATTTTTTGTGAAATATGTAAGATCTATGTCTAGGTACTTTGGTTCTTGTTGCATATCAATATCAAGTTGTCCTAGAACCATTTGCTAAAAACATCATTCTTTGTTGAATGGCCCTTATGCCTCTGTCAGTAATCAGCTGATTATATTTGTGCAAGTCTACATCTGAACACTCCATACCGGTCCACTGTTCTATGCTTCTTTTGCTAGCACAGCCCTGCCTTGATCACTGTAGCTTTATAATCAGTCTTAAAATTGGTAGTGCGAGTCCTCCAACACTGATCTTCTTCACTATTTTGCTGGCAATTTTAGGTTCTTTGCCTTTTCATTTAAACTTTGGAATCAGTTTATCAATACCAATAAAGCACACTGCTAGTATTTCGATTTGAATTGTATTGAATCCATAGATCAAGTTGGGAAGCACTGGCATTTTAACCATTCTGAGCCTATGGACAATGTCTTTCCCATAATTTAGATCTTCTTTGATTTACATCCATGTTTTATTTTCTACATACAGATCTTATATATATATTTTGTTATATTTATCCCCAAGAACATTGTTTTTTGTTGTTATAGGAAACTGTATTTCTGGACCGTTAAGTCAATTTTTACAGAGACAATCATGTCATCTGTGAAGAAAGAAATTTGTTATTTTATCTGCATACATTTTCTTTTCTTATATGATTGAACTAAGTAGGGCTTCTCTGGGCGATGTTGAATAAAAGTAGTGAGAGAAGATGGCCTGGAGTATGGAAAGGAAGTACCCAGTCTCTTGCCATTATGTATTATATTAGCTGTTCATGTCTTATAGATGCTTTGATGAAGTTGAGAAATTTCCTATTTTTTCTAGTTTATTTTATCATGAATTGCAGTTGTATTTCATCAAGTGAGTTTTCCACATTAATTAATGTGATTGTATGATTTTTCTATTTAGCCTGTTGATATGCTGGGTTACAATAAATGATTTTTCAAATATTGAACCAGTTTACATACCTAGAATAAATTATTTTTTAAAGTTTGAAACTAGCTGCACATTCATATATTTATATCTATTGAAATTAATCATATTGGAAGCCTAAATCCCTAAAATGTTTTAGTTCTTCATACATTTTTTTTAAAGATTATTTATTTATTTATTCGACAGAGAGAAACACAGCTAGAGAGGGAACACAAGCAGGGGGAGTGAGAGAGAGAGAAGCAGGCTTCCCGCCAAGCAGGGAGCCCGATGTGGGGTTAGATCCCCAGTCTCCAGGATCATGACCTGAGCCAAAGGTAGTCGCTTAACCAGCTGAGTCACCCAGGTTCCCCTTCATACATGCTTTAAGAGATTTTATTTGTTTGTGTATGTGTGAGAGAGAGAGTGTACAAGCGTGTGGTGAGAGGGGAAGTGGCAGAGAGGAGATGAGCAGAGAGGGGAGAGGAAAAGAAGACTCCTCACTGAGCAGGGAGCTCTAACTTGGGCTCTGTCTCAGGATGCTGGGATCCTGATCTGAGCTGAAACCAAGAGTCAGAGATATAACCAACTGAGCCACCCAGTTACCCCTAGTTCTTTGTACATTTTTGACTGTCAAATGCATATCATGTCTCATAGAGTTCTATGTATATGTTCTCTATATCCTGCTAAATTATGTTGAGTTGGAGAGAAGCTGGGAAAAACTTGGATCTCATGTCAGAAATTCTTCAGGATGATATCAATGAGTACGATTCTTTTTTATTTGTTTTTTCTTTTGAGGGGTATTCTTTTTTTAATTGTTAGGTATGTGGACTTAAACAAGAATTTTACCCCCTCTAAACTCCAATACATGTAAAAATGTATTTGCTACATATTAAGTGTTATATTAATAGTAACTGCAGATACTAATATTTATAAATTAGTTTATAATTTTTAAAAGTTCTTAAACATAACCCTCCACACACACACTTTGTTTAGTTTATTCACAGTGATACCTGGATAGAACTTCATAATTCTTTGATGTCATCATGTACTCCCTAGGCAATTTCTTTAATCTCTCAATGAAAGAAGTAAGATTAATTTTGTAAGATGTATTCTTTAGAACGCTTACAAATCTTTACGAACCTTGTATCTCTGATATGGTATTTAATGTTTTCTGCACTGTGTCTTTGGCAATCCATACATAGGACTGAAGTTAAAATCACTAGTCTAATGAGGTCAGTGTGTTCCTGCATGGAAGGGTGTTTTATACACCCAAGTCTTCTGAGTTTCTGAACATTGGCTGCTAACATTTTTCTAATCTCCTCTAATGAATCAAGGAGAGAACTCTGTAAAGAGGTTTTTGTTATGAATGACATATACAGTATGAGAGAGGGGCCATCTCAGATGTCAGGACAAGAAAATAGTAGAACAATTTCTCTCTTGAATGTTGTAGTTATTCTTACAGAGAGATAATTGTTATTATCACCAATATAATGCTCAAGGGATCATTAAAATTACTAGAAAGGGGTAAATTAAGATCCCCACATCTCCCCTTAATAACCTTTTTTTTTCCTTTTCTATCTCTTGAGAAATCATATAATTTAATGAGAACGATTTTACTATTGATTATTAAAACAGCAATAAAATTATCTTCTATTTCAGATTCATGCTCAAAAAAATAACTAGAATTTTCTTTTTTCTTACTCTGTTTTTTCAAGTCTCATATGGGATGCTTTCTTTTGCCTCTGACCCCACTGGGCAGTCAACAGTGGCTCAGACACACCTTAACCACTACCTTCTACTTCATATTGTACTAAGGGCAATGCAAAATAGTTTGAGTTTTTAAATCTCAAATAGTCATATTGGTAATATGGCACTACTTTGTTAACTAATAAATTATTCTGTATCTCAAACCATGTGACCAAAGACAGGAAAGGTCCAGGAGCAAGAAGTAGAATGGGGTTTATACTTACATGGAACAGCTTGTGTGTCATTCTGCTTGTATGGATTCCAGGCTGTTGTAGTTTCTCTTTGCCTGTGTATTTAAAAAAAAAAAGATTAAATCAAGAAATTTGAAAAAATTATATAATTGCATCTAATCATTTACTTTCAGAAAATTATTAAGATAACTATGGAGTGGAATATGCAAATATCCCTATGTTATTATTTAAATTATTATGTAGAAAAAATACATTATGTATGAAGAAGGAGATTTTTTACCTTCTTACTCATTCCATGCTGGAAAAATATCCTTATTATTTTACATTTTTAAGGGCAAACACTCTCAGAACAGTGGGGGAGGGGAGGTGAAGAAAAGAGATTGTGAGATTTCCTCCCCTCAGTATGATCTCCTTGTGACTAGAGTTTTCCAGGGATGTAATATCTGAAATATTGAAGATTTGAAGTAGATAATTTTTTTTGTTTAATATAACACTGTTTTAAGCATAGGCAAAGGATTTAAACCATTTGGAGGAGATTGTCTGTGTCTAATACACTACATCGTTCCTATAAAAGTCTCATTTTGCTCACTTAATGTGCCCAGCCTGTAACCAGTCTGCACTTGGTATCTGCGAAATGTCATTTCTTGTCAATTCTGGCTTCTTTGCCAGAGGAGAAATTACTATTTTCTTATCCTAGGGCTAGATGCCATTTTGACATATTTTTAATGTAAATGCCATTTATCTACTACCATATATTTGAAAATAAGAAATCATAAAAGAAAGCCTCTCCAAATATCCCACTCCATCACACTCCTATTCCGAAGCCAACCTTGCACTTTCTACTCTGCCAAAAGTTATTCTTTGAAACTGAATTCCAGTTTCAACCAATTCATTCATGTAGTGTTCTCTCATTGTATATTTGGCTCATTTATTTTTATCAATTGGTAAAACCTGAAACTGTGCCATAATTGCTCTATATTTCCTTAATCTACTCCTCTAAAATTTTCTCTTTTTTTGCTTTGCTTATATTGCCTTTCCTTTTCTCTGCTTATCTTAGGCATACTCTGATAATTCTTCTGCTCTGATATGTAGGTAATTGTAGCAGACATTTTTTATTTTTTAATAATTTATTTTTTCAGTGGTCCAAAATTCACTGTTTAGTCACCACACCTAGTTCTCCATGCAATATGTGCCCTCCTTCATACCCACCACCAGGCTCACCCATCCCCCCTCCAACCTCCCTTCCAAAACCCTCAGTTTGTTTCTCAGAGTGCACAGTCTCTCATGCTTCATTTCCCTCTCTAATTCACATTTCCTTTCCTTCTCTTAATGTACTCCATGTTACTCCTTATGCTCCAAAAGTCACTGAAACCATATGATAATTGACTTTCAAGACAAGGTCACATTTTTATTATAGATGCTAGTTGTCTACTATATTTATAGTAACAAGTGCCTATGATTTATAATACCATTTTTATAGTGGTCATCTGAAAGTTAATCTCAGTTTCTGGATTGATAACAGGTAAATCATTTTTTTAAATTTTATTTTTATTTATTTATTTTTTTATTTAGGCGCTGATATAAGCATTCATGGTAAAGAAACATTGGGTTGGCATAACCTCTTTTATTCTATTCATTTTTCCTTGCCCTTCAGTATTTCTCAAAATCATCTCTGAAAACACCATTCCTCATTGATTTTCTCTCTTCTGATGTTATGGCATTGTTGAATGTCAGAAAAGATTGCCATCTTTCTATGAGGACATTAGCTTTGTGATTGTACCTTCAGGTTAAAATCCATTGTGTATTTTTTAGGCACATATTATTTCTTAATTTTCCTACCTAATCTGTAAAGATTTGATGGATTCAGTCATCCTGTATGATTCTGACATCTTACTATTATGCTTGGGTACTGAAGGAGTCTTCATTTATTCCTTGGATGGTGTGCCATAGACAAATGAAAACTAGTACTTCAACTATTACAAATTCTACCAGAAATTTCCAAAACCACCTTCTAATAGTGTTTACTCTTTTCTTTTATTCTTCTTTTTTCTTTGAATAGTGTTTACTTCTTTCTATCACCTGATCAATTACTGCAACCTAGCTCTATCTTTATGCCTTGTATTCTTGGCATTCAAGACACTAAGTATGGACATCCTTTACCATTCCATTTTTAATGTCAAATGTAAAAGATTATGTGAATCCATCTCTTATAACCCCAATAGACGCTAAAATAAAGTAACTTTTTGCCAGATTTTTCTCCAGTATTTTTTCTTCCTGGGAACCAGAATAGATTTAGATAAGAATTTAATCATCTTTACTCTATTACCTAAGGAAAAAACCATAATGCTTATTTCTCAGAAATATAGCAGAAGAATTTTATTTAATTTTTGTTTGTTTTATAGCAAACAAATAAACATTTACCAAATTTTATTTCAGAAAATACAGATTGTGGTGCTTTGAAGTGTGAAGGAATCTGCTGTCACACTATCTTGCTCTTAACTCCAAGGTTCTCCACTTTATAATTTTGTAAACATGGATAATCACTTCACTACTCTTACCCTGCTTTGAGTCCCACTGTTAACATAGAAAAAAATGAAAATAAAACTGGTCTATTATGAGCTATTTTGAGAATTAAATGAGAATAGATGCAAGCAAATATACTTCATAGATGGTAGGAGAAGGAAATGTAAGTTTTCCTTTCTTTTATCTTCTACTTTGTTTCATTTCCTCATCATATTCTGGACATTTTTGTACCTAGTTTTATTTTATAATCATGGAGAAAATGGGAAATAATAAAAGTAAATGAAAAATGTGAAATATAATTAAATGACATTACTTAAAAAGTGAATTATAGGAAAACACATTTTAAAGACTTTGTATTTGATATCTAGTGTTACAACATATTGATATTAAAACATTCACCACAAGTGAAGAATAAGAGATAAAACTTGTGCCATTTAATATCTTTCTTGAAGGATTCCAAGACTCAAAAATTGCTATTGGTCAAGTTTGAATTTTCATGTTTCTGAAAATATCAAAAGCTAACCATCATATAGAATAACTATTTATTGACTATCTCATGAAAAAATATGCTTTGAGATCAAGAATTGATAAAGATATTGTAGGAAAACTCTAGCATTTCATTTACTATTGCTCATTTTGAAGGCAACAAACCATGTGCTGTTATTAAAAGCACTTTAGGGGTTGCCTGGGTGGCTCAATTGATTCATCAACTGCCTTCGGCTCAGGTCATGATCCGGGAGACCCGGGATCGAGCCCCACATTGGGCTCCCTGCAGGGCGGGAAGCCTGCTTCTCCTTCTTTGATTCCCCCTGCTTGTGTTCCCTCTCTGGCTGTGTTTCTCTCTGTCAAATAAATAAATATTTTTTTTTAAAGCACTTCAGTAATTAAACCTAGAATTTTTATTTTATTTCTTCTTTTATTTTTCTTTAAATAGACCAGATTTAAATTTTCAGGTGGTTATTGATACCTGAATTAGAGAAAGGAAAAACATGCAAAATCACCTTTGCCAAAAGGCTTTTTTTCCCCCGGAATTATTTTTCATTGTTTCAATCTTACATAGCTGGCTCCAAACTGATGAATTCACAGGCTGAGATATTTGGCTGGAGACTTTTTAAGATGATATTTCAGAATTCTTTCACCTAAGTTCTCTCCTTAACCTATTAGCAGCATACTATCCAAAACTGTCTGTAGGGAAATAATTATGAGTTTTGATCTCTGTAAGAGCTTTCTATTTCTATTTTTCTTCTCTTGTGGGTATGCTATGTATATGTTTTCTTAACTTTGGAAGTTCATCCAACTCTGTCATCAAGGCCATTCAAAGACTTATAAACAGTAAATTATTAATGTGAGTATAAACCAAAAGCAGAACTGTATTTTTACTCTTTAAATGGAGGTCTAAGAATTATGTGATCTTTTAAAATAATTATATTAAATGTAATAAAACTTGTAAAGTATTATTTTCAATAAATTACAGTTATTTAAATTCTTTAAAAAGTTACAATGTTAGTCTTATATACAGAACAATGAATTCACCTTATTGAAAATAATGTAAGAAGTCTAGCTAAGAAAATGACAGCTGAAGGTTTTCTTAAGACTTCATCTGTCTTCCTTAGAATTACCTAAAATATTTATAGTATAAAAGACCTACCAGGCCTCAAAAGATAGCAATTTGGGTTTCAAAAGACCTTTAGAATTCTAATACCAGTATTAAAATAAATGAACAGAGAAATCTGTACAAGGTATCCTAGTTACTACTAAAAGCTGGCAAATTTTATTGCAGATACCTTGAGGAAAATAGGAATTTAAGTACCGATTAGAGAAAACACACAAAATCAAACAGCCCTTTGCTTGTGTCTCAAGGAAGACAGTGGGCTCTGATCAGTCAAACTTGCTCTGTCTTCATGGTTCAAGATGGTAAAACTAACAGAAATACAGCCAAAGTTGCAGTGGAATCCATGAGGGTTAATCCAGCCATATGCACTGAGGGATCCCAAGCCCAACAGGGACCCAACAAACACCAACAGAATCTTAAAAGACTAGCAAGTTATAGCCTGTTCAGTTTATGGCCTAATGTCTTCTTTCTGACAATGAAGTGATATAAATGGTATTGGAGTGAGGACCTACTCTCACAACAAGGGATGGAGTTTTACAAAATTTTCCAAAGAACTAGTCAACCAGATCAGTTACTCTTTCCTGAAATTAAACTGAAACTTCTTTATATTATAAAAATATTTTAATATACTTTTAGCATCCACTACATCATTAAATGCATACATTGTTTCTTTGCTTGACTAAATCAAGCCATGCATTACACAATCCAAATATTAATGTTGGGCCCATCCTGTCCTGTTGTAATATAGATGGAAAGTCTTTGCTTGTAAAATAGTTTTTAGTACAGGGGCACCTGGGTGGCTCAGTTGGTTAAGCAGCTGACTTTGGCTCAGGTCATGATCCCAGAGACCCAAGATCAAGCCCCGCATTGGGCTCCCCTGCTCAGCAGGAAGCCTCCTTCTCCCTCTCTCACTCCCCCTGCTTGTGTTCCCTCTCTCGCTGTGTTTCCCTCTGTCAAATAAATAAATAAAATCTTAAAAAAAAAAAAAAAAGTTTTCAGTACAGTCTGAACATTTCCTTCTGTTACATTTTCAATATGGTTTCTGATTGTTTTTTCACCATCTTTTAACTTTTCCCTTCCCTTTCCTGCTTTGTGTTTCTTTTGCTTTAGTAAATATTCTAGTAATTGTTTCAAAGAGGTTCCTTTGGTTGATAACTTTTTTGGGCCTGAATTTTATTGGCTTCTCCCATGAAATTTTTTAAAAAATATTTTATTTATTTGAGAAAGATAGCATGAGTGGGGAGAGGGGCAGAAGCAGACCTCCCACAAGCAGGGAGCTGAATGTTGGGCTCCATCCCAGGACTCCAGGATCATAACCACAATGGGAGGCAAACAATTAGCCCATCGAGGCACCCAGGTACCCTTCTCACTCATAATTTTAAATAACTTTTGCTAAAGCTGTATGGGAAAATGCACATATCATAAAAATAAAATTCTATGAATTTCCCCACAAAACTACAATGTATATGAAGAAAAAGAAGATTTTGAGTATTATGCAACCTGCCTCATGCTTCTTCTAGTTATAACATTACCTATGGCAGTTATTTCCCTGACACATAAGACCATACAGTAGGTTTTGAAATCTCCATAAATAAAATAATAAATGTACTACTTTATACATGGAGTTTCTCACTCAACCTGTTTCTGTAGTTTCAACTTGGGTATTTAAATACATGTATGTACAAAAGTTATTCCCCATATGATCAGGGTCTTTTCTTTCTACTATTTTGACTCTCAAATTTGTGAGGTATGTGTGTGTGTGTGTGTGTGTGTGTGTGTGTGTGTGTGAGAGATTAATCTTATCATTTTAAACACTATTTGAAATATTCTTACAACTGATGCCTGGTTGACTCAGTCATTAAGCATCTGCCTTCAGCTCAGGTCATGATTCCGGAGACCCGGGATCGAGCCCCGCATTGGGCTCCCTGCTCTCCGGGAAGCCTGCTTCTCCCTCTCTCACTGCCCCTACTTGTGTTCCCTCTCTAGCTGTGTTTCTTTCTGTCAAATAAATAAAATCTTAGGAAAAAAGAAAAAAAGAAATGTTTTTACTCTTTTTTATTCTTTCTGAATTGAAAGTACCTGTAAATACTGTTCAAGAGCCTTGAACAGGGAAGAAAAAAATCAGTGTTATTTGCTTGGGAATGAAAGAAACATACAAAGAAAATACAGTTTGGAAGGATGATGATGATGATAATAATTATCATTATAATGATCATGATTATAACAAAAGCCATAACCACAGCAGCAATGTGCTTATTGTTTATTTTGCACAGAGACTCCAGTAAATTTATGGTATGTATCATTTTTGGCTTCACAAATATAAAGTGTGTGTTATTTTTCCAATTTACTGATGAGTAAACTGAGATTTAGAATCCAACCTATCAGAGTTGTAAAATGCCAGAGCCAAAATCTAGGCTCATCTTTCTGTGTCCTATTTTCCCTCTTACTTTAATGTTTGTTAGAACTAAGAAGATCACACCCATCTAGGCACAGAAAGACTTTCTAATTTCTTCTCTTATATATAGTGGGTGAATTTAATCTTTTAGGTCCCTTTTCAGTCTTGATACCCTCTCTTTTTTAGAGAAAATCACTTTGTATAATTAACATGATTTTACTCCAATTTAACTATAAATCATCAAAATGATAAAAAGAAGCTTCATTGCTTCTTTATATTTTCCTTGATTTTTTGATCTAATAATTAAGGTTATTTTGTTCAAATCACCATGGTCTCTACCACGATCTCACATTACCCAAAGTTAATACAATATCCCATTTCTTAAATACAGTCAGATAAACTTTTCTCAAACATTTCTTGCAAACATTCTGCTTGCGTTATAAAATGTATTAAGGCAAAGGTTTTAATTAAAATGCTGTATCCAACAGTTGTTAGCTTGTGAGTCTTATAGGTCAAACGTATCCTTTTAGGAAAATGAGGCATAATTGAAATATGAGACCAACAACTGCAGATTTAAAATCAAGTGTGAAAGACAGCTTTATTCATAACTAAGATAGATGTGTCACTTGGAAGTTAAATAGCATTACACAATACTTTTTCTTTTTTGTTATGATCACTTTATCTAATTTTAATGGCCCTAGAAAATGACAAATATCAAGCCTAAAGTGTACATGTCTCCATATTTATAAGAAGACTAAGAATGAAAGTTTTTTCCATGTACTCTGTTTCATTGTCTACCAAACTGATGAATAAGAATGGCTAGAGGGGCACCTGGGTGGCTCAATGGGTTAAAGCCTCTGCCTTTGGCTCAGGTCATGATCTCAGGGTCCTGGGATCAAGCCCCACATTGGGCTCTCTGCTCAGCAGGGAGCCTGCTTCCCCCTCTCTCTGTGCTTGCTTCTCTGCCTATCTGTGATCTATCTCTCTGTCAAATAAATAAAATCTTAAAAAAAAAAAAGAATGGCTAGATAATGTATTTTTTTCCTTTTATCTACCACAAGATCTTGATATTTGATCAGTTATAGATGATTGACAGGAAAGAAGATATCTGCAAAAATAATTTGAAAGCATAGCATTCAACACAGTCCTATGTTCACTGAGAACATGTGTATCTCAAGAGAACTGGAACAAATCTACATTAGTCATGCCATTGTGCAGTGTCATCAATGTGACCTACCTTGTAAGAAACAATCAAAATTTGAAGTGAAAGGAAAATGTGTGGGTATATGAAATCAAACATCAGGAGACATCTTGAGTCACATCTTGTTTTATAGAATAAGCCCTATAGATTAAAAGTCATAAAAGAAGACTAATTTTAAACCAAGCTTTATTTAATAATTAGTAGGTGTTGTACTTTTATAGTGGAAATTTTGATTTAAATGGAGAATTCCTCCAAAGTCAGATATAGTATAAGAGTGTGGAAATGGAAGAAAATATCTACTATATAATAATTAAAATAATATTAATAAAATAAGAATAATAAGACAACGAAGATAATGATAGAGATAACAAGGTGGTAATTTAAACTTCTTATACAGCATACATCAGGAATTATACCCAGTGCTTTACATAGGTCATTTACTTTCATGACTAGCTAATTCTCTATAAAATGGGAATAATAGCAACATGATAGTCATAGAGTTGTTGGGACATTCATACATGTAAAACACTTATGAGAGTGCCTGGAATATGTAATTATTATTGTTGTTAATTTTTTTAGTTAATCTACCATACCACAATTAATAATTTAATTAAGAATTAATACTTTAGGGGCGCCTGTGTGGCTCAGTTGGTTAAACGACTGCTTTCAGCTCAGGTCATGATCCTGGAGACCCGGGATCGAGCCCCACATCAGGCTTCCTGCTCGGCGAGAAGCCTGCTTCTCCCTCTCTCAGTTCCTCTGCTTGTGTTTCTCTCTGTCAAATACATAAATAAAATATTAAAAAAAAAGAATTAATACTTTAATTTTATTAATGAGGCTCATAGATCTTTAGTAACTTACCCATTGCCCCACAGTGAATAAATGATAGAATAGGTCTGTAACTCTTTCTCACTCTGATCCCAAAGTTCATGCTCCTTTACTGTGCTACACTATCTCATTTTATCGCATATATTCACAAAGCTCTTAGACTCATTACTTCATCTATATTGAGCTATCTGTAAATCAATTTTCTCCTCTGTAAAATGTGAGTTAGAAAAGAAGTTATTATTTGTCCCTATGTCATGGTATTTGGCCAAATAACTCTAATTAGTTGAAGTTCATTCCATGTGCACACTTTTAAGCAGCTTAAAACTACCTCTATAAACTCTTAGCAGTAGGCAAGTATTTTTGTCAAAGATCTTTCACTTGATCCGTCTATACTGCCTTGAAATATTGCACAGCAGTGCAGGGAAAGAGGAATATAGCTCACTTCTCTGGGAATCACTCAAGCAACTTGTAATGAGCATACAAATTGGGTAATTTTCACCCATTCAATGTAAAGAAAGGAAAAAATTAAAGAGAATTGTTGCCACTTGGCATTTATTTCTTTCTTGAGCTGAGAGCAGTGAGAAAAGATTCTCACTCAATTTTTTTTTTTAATATAGAACCCAAATTAGGCTTAAAAAGAAAAGTGCTTCTTTTCTCTGTGGGTAGCTTCTTGATTTTGTTAAGTTGACACTTGTTCTCCCTTTTTCTATTAAGTCACTCGTCAGTTGGTAAACTGGGGCTTATTACTCACAAATCAAGTGAGAATAGAAATCCAAAGTGATCAGCTATGAATCTGAACATACCAATGTATCAAGGGATTTATTGAGCTATGCTGCAGAGGGAAAGGGAGCATGGCTAAAGAACACATAGATAGCATTACAGTTCTGAATTTATTTTTCCTTTTTGCCCATTCTATATAATTTTAAGGTACCCCAAATAATCCTGTGTCTGAAAGCATACTTATTATCTCATTTGCAGTTTAAGAGAGAGAGAAAGGTAAGAGGCTAAACACTTGGGAGACCTGACAAAGAGCCATGGTCAGGTACCACCCTAGGATATAAGTAAAGATGTTCATTACTACATGGAAACTAGATGGCACTCCTAACTTTTCTGTAAAACAAATTTCTATTCACACCATTTCCAAGCTGTTAAATATAAAAGTCAATGATATGGTTTTGATAAGCCATGACAAGGGTGAGGGCTGCCACACAGAAGGCTTGAATAAGAATAAATTCAGGGGCGCCTGGGTGGCTCAGTTGGTTAAGCAACTGCCTTCGACTCAGGTCATGATCCCGGAGACCCAGGATCGAGTCCCACATCGGGCTGCCTGCTCGGCGGAAAGCCTGCTTCTCCCTCTCTCACTCCCCCTGCTTGTGTTCCCTCTCTGGCTCTGTTTCTCTCTGTCAAATAAATAAACAAAATCTTTAAAAAAAAAAAAGAATAAATTCAAAAAAAGAACATAGCTTTCAAAAGGAATAAATTATTTTTATGAAAGTAGTGAGTGGCAAAACCATCCTTTTATCCCAGCCTAAACCAGTATAAAAGCCATATCACCTTCTTTTATCACTATCCGTCATTGTACAGCCTTCCTTCTTTTTCTAGACAAAAACATAAATAAAAATATTTTGTGTACTAAGGGATGCCTCTGACATTGGGAAAAGAAAATATCAAAGTGTGTTCTGCATTAGGATTTGGGAACCTAGCTCAGAAAATCATTACACGCTACATTCATGTGTGCAACATTTTTAAATATCTCTGTGCCAGACAATGTTCTAGGGCCCCACCATATATCACCAAATGAAATGAGCAAAAATACTTATACTAGAACTTATAGAGCAGAGGCTGATCATAAATAATTAGCATAATAATTTATGTCATATACTGGTATGGGAAAACCACCATAGGAAAAATAGAAATAAGAGTGTGTGTCAATGCTATGAAGCTAGTAGTCAATCACAAGATAAAATCTAGAAACACCACAAACAATGGAGGTTGTACAACATGCTGCTAAGCAAGGAATGGGTCCACCAGGAAATCAAAGAAGAAATAAAAAAGTATGTGGAAACAAATGAAAATAAACACAACATTCCAAAATCTTTGGGATGCAGCAAAAGTGGCGGTAAGAGGGAAGTTTATAGCAATACTGACCTACGTCAAGAAGCAAGAAAAATCTCAAATTAAAAAACCTAACCTTACACTTAAAGGAGTTAGAAAAAGAACGACAAACAAACCTAAAACCAGCAGAAGGAAAAAAATAATAAAGACTAGAGCAGACATAAATTATATAGAAACCAACAACAGCAACAACAACAACAAAAACAAAAAACAAAACTAGAACAGATCAATGAGATCAGGAGCTGGTTCTTTGAAAAAAATCAATAACATTGATAAACCTCTAGCCAGACTTATCAAGATAAAAACAGAAATGACTCAAATAAGTAAAAGCACAAATGAGAGAGGGAGAATAACAACCAACACCATAGAAATACAAACAATTATAAGAGAATGTTATGAAAAACTATATGCCAACAAAATGAACAACCTAGAAGAAATGGAAAAATTTCTAGAAACCCATAATCTACCAAAAACAGGAAGGACTAGAAAATCTGAACAGACCAATAACCCTCAAAGAAGTTGAATCAGTAGTCAAAAAACTCCTAACAAATGAATTCTAGGACCAGGTGGCCTCACAGGTGAATTCTACTAAACATTTAAAGAAGAGTTAATACCTATTCTTCTCAAACTTCCAAAAAATTTTAAAAAGGAAGGAAAACTTCCAAATTCATTCTATGACGCTAGCATTGTTGTGATATTAAAACTGAATAAAAACACCACTAAAAAAGGAGTATAGGTCAATATCCCTAATGAACATAGATGCAAAAATCCTCAATAAAGTTCTAGCAGCTGAATTCAACAACACATTTAAAAAAAACATTCACCGTGATTAAGTGGGATTTTTTCCTTAGTTGCAAGGGTAGTTCAATATTCACAAATCAATGTATGTGATACATCACATCAATAAGAGAAATAATAAAAACTATATGATCGATCATCCCAACAAGCACAGGAAAAGCACTAGACAAGTATATCTATTCATGATAACCCACAAGAGGTAGGTTTAGAGAGAATATACCACACTATCATAAAAGCCATATATCAAAAACCCACAGCTAACATCATCTTTAATGGGGGGAAAATGGGAGCTTTTCCCCTAAGGTCAGGACTAAGATGAGGATGTTACCTTTCACCACTTTTACTCAACAAAGTACTGGAAGGCCTAGCCACAGCAGTCAGACAACAAAAAGAAAAAAAATTCATCCAGATTTTTAAGGAAGAAGTGAAACTTCTATTATTTTCAAATGACATGACATCATGAAAGATTCCCCCCCAAAACTGCTAGAACTGATAAACAAATTCTGCAAAGTAGTAGGATACAAAGTCAACACACAGAAATCTGTTTCATTTCCATATAAAAATAATAAAGCAACAGGAAGCTAAATTAAGTAAATGATATAATTTATAATTGTACCAAAAATAAAAAGATACTTAGGAATGAACCTAAGCAAAGAGATGAAATACCTGTACTCCGAAAACTGTAAAACACTGATGAAAGGAACTGAAGTTGACAAAAATAAATGGAAATAGATTAGAAGAACAAATATTGTTAAAATGTCTATACTACCAAAGCCATCCACATATTTAATGTAATCCCCATCAAAATACTCAGAATATTTTTCACAGAACTAGAACAAGCAATTCTAAAATTTGTATGGAACCACATAAGACCCTGAATAGCCAAAGAAATCTTGAAAAAGAAAAGCAAAGCTGGAGGCATCACAATTCTGGACTTAAATTACATTACAGAGCTATAGTGATCAAGACAGTACACTACTCTCACAGAAATTCACAAATAGATCAATGGAACAGAATAGAAAACCCAGAAATAAACACACAGCTATGTGGTCAACTCATCTTTGACAAAGCCAAAAAGAATATACAAGGGGAAAAGGACAGTCTTTCTAACGAATGGTGTTGGGAGATTTGGACAGCAAGATGTTAAAAAAAGAAACTGGATCACTTTCTCACACCATACAGAAAAATAAGTTGAAATGGACTAAAGACCTAAATGTGAGACCTGAAACCATAAAAACCCTTGAAGAGAACACAAGCAGTAACCTCTTTGACATCAGCTATAGCAAGTTTTTTCTAGATATGTCTCCTGAGGCAAGAGAAAGAAAAGCAAAAATAAACTGTTGGGATTACATCAAAACAAGAAGCGTCTGCACAACAAGGGAAACAGCCAAAAAAAACTAAAAGGCAACCTATGGCATGGAAGAAGATATTGCAAATGACATGTATGAGAAATAGTTAATGTCCAAGATACATAAAGAACTTGTAAAACTCAACACCCCAAAACCCAAATAATCCAGCTAGAAAATGGGCAGAAGACATGGATAGACATTTCTCCAGAGAAGACGTACAGATGGCCAGCAGACACACAAGACATGTTTGTCATCATTCCCCCTCAGGGAATTGGAAATCAAAACTATGATGCACTATCACATCACACACATCAAAATGGTTAAAATCAACAACATAAGAAATGACAGGTGTTGGCCAGGTTGTGGAGAAAAAGGAATAGTTGTGCATTGTTGAGGGGATGCAAACTAGTGCAGCCACTGTGGAAAACAGTATGGACATTCCTCAAAAAGTTAAAAATAGAATTACCTTATGATCCAATAATTAAACTACTGGGTATTTATCCAAAGAATACAAAAACATTAATTCAAAGGGATACACGCAACCCTATGTTTATTGCAGCAATATTTATAATAGCTCAGATATGGAAGCAGTCTAAGTGTCCGTTGATTAATGAACAAATAAAGAAGATGTTGTGTATATACATACAATGAGATATTATTCAGCCATGAAAAGGAACGAAGTCTTGCCATTTGCAACCACACAGATGGACCTAGAAAGTATAATGCTAAGCGCAATAAGTCAGCTAGAAAAAAACAAATACCATATGATTTCTTTCACATGTGGAATTAAGAAACAAAACAAATGAGTAAAGGGGAAAAAAGTGGAGAGATAAAGAGGGAAATCAATAAACAGATTCTTAATTAGAGAAAACAAACTGTTGTTTAACAGCTGGGAGGGAGGTGGGAGGATAGGTTAAATAAGTATTGGGAACTGAGGAGTGCCCTTGTATGGGATTGTTGAATCACTGTATTATACACCTAAAACTAATATAACACTGTATGTTAACTAACTGGAATTAAAATAAAATTAAAAAAAAAAAGTAAGTGTGTGTGTGTGTGTGTGTGTGTGTGTGTGTGTGTGTGTGTTGGGGGCAGGGGGAGCAAGATGGTGGAGAGTCAGAAAGTCCTTATCAATAAGGTAGTAGTTAAATACAGATTTGAAATGTATGTGTGTGTTGGAGTCACTATTAGTCCTGAAACTATCTGAGAAATATAAATTGTTAAAGATAGAGGGACAACAACACAGAATAACCCAAACGGCACACATCATGTTCTAGGAATATTAAAGCAGCCAGTGTTGCTAGTGTTTAGCTTCATGATAATGTTAATAATAGTAATAAATTTAAGAAAAATTTGAAAAGTAGTAGAACAAAATAGAAGAGGAAAATAGAGAGACATTACAATGAAAACTAAATGCTGCTGTCTGTCTACTATGGTCATTTTGACTTTAACTTAGAAATGAGGAACCATTGTAGTGTTATGAGGAGTGGAATGATAAGACAACCTGCATTTTAAAAGTCATTCAGGATCCTGTGTGTGAGGGAGTGGATGGTAATGGTGGAATCTAGGAAACTCACAAAGAAGCTAGTGTTAGAAAGTCAAAGTCAAAATTTATTTTGAAGGAAGAGCCAATAGGAGTTTTCCAGACATTAGATGTGAGAGAGAAGGGAAGGGTGATCCTACAGTGGTTGATGGGAGCAAATATAAGGTTGTATTGCCATTGGACGTTTTGGGAAGGCTGAGTGTAGACATGTTTTGAAGGGGAACAAAATAAGGGTTAAATTTTAAATGCATTAAATTTGAAATGCCTGGCTGACATCTTGGTGGAAAAATCAATTAGGCAGTTGATATGTAACTTTGAAGTTTAGGTGGGAACTATGATATGTATACTTAAGAGATTTGTAGCACACAGTAAGTATTTTAACATGGGATAATGAATTTTGTCAACAGGAGAGTGAATAAAGATGAACAACATACCAAACACTGAGCTCTGTGTTATTGTAATTTAAGATATTAGGGAGAAGGGGGGAACTAGGAAAGGATACTGACGAATAGCAGTCAGGAGGAAGGAGGGAAACAAACCTGAATGCTGGCCTGCGTGGTCAGCAAAGACAGAATATCAAGGCAGAGGTAGTGAGCAATTATGTCACATGATACTGATCAGTTAACTAATATAAGGATTGTGAATGGACTAAACATACAGGAAGATCTACATTATAAACTCCAATTCACAAAATAAAAACCTGACCACCAAATGCTTTCACCAAAATAATATACGCAAAAGAATTATGGGAAAAGAAAGATTGTTGACATTCACAATATGTAGATTATTTTCCTTACTAAATCTTCTCCATTATCATTATAGTAATTTTGATAAAAGAATAGTATTTAATTTTTCCAGTAAGCATCAAGTGAAAATGTCCATGGTGATGTATGTATTTGTGCTAGCCATTTTGAAAACGGCCTGCATACTTTTCTTGCTTCAAGGGCTCTGTTTTCAGGATATTTCCCAAATCCTTGAATGGTGCTCATGATCCCCTCTAGGACTCTAGCCGCTCAGCTCTCACCACTGCCTTTGTCATATTTTGTGGATGAAGACAGAAACAAACAAACAAACAAACAAACAATTTTGTTAGCTGAATTTGCCTTGTTCTTTCTCTAAATTCCTTTAAAAGTTCTGCTTTCACAATCAGCTTAATATCTTAATATCTCCATTAGCAACTTTATTATCACCTCCTCCTGGAAGACTCCTTTGAACTGCAAAATCAGATCAGGCTTTGCCACAGGTTCAAAACTAGGGAAATCTTTCCTTCTCTAGGAATCCTTGCAGGTAGTGGTATTTCTTCCCAAACTCTCAAAATGCAAATATTCTAACTGCATTTCATTTATTGGAATATGGGTGACTCAACCAGCTTCCTATGAAAAAATACCTTCTTTGTCTTCAGATAACCCCAGTGCAGAGGCTGCTTTTAAGGAGACTCAGAGTAACTTCGTCTTCTAAAAGAAAGTGCAGAGGTGATTCTAACGAGAGGGTTAGCCCCCACCCCGCCCCCCACATCTCTCATTAGGTAGATAGACAGGAAAAATGACGACGACTCCACGAAGAAGAGCCTGCAGCCACCCATAGAATCAAGAAAGAGCTCTCAGTCCTATCAGTGTCTGGGCCAGGTGAGACGTCCCGCGTTGGTGGTTTCCGTCCAAAACAACAATGCAGATGAGATCACAGGAGAGACTCCTTCCTACTAGAACATCTGATCATACCCATTTCACTCACTCTAAATAAAAGAACAAATGGTATGTTTTTCTTGTTCATCTTTGCATCTTGAGACATCAGCACCTCGTATTAAACACAGAAGGGGCTCAAGAGACATCTCTTGAGTAGATGACCAAGTCTATCATTGATACATCTGGAATTCTATTCCATCCATTCATTGCAAAGACGTTTTTAGACTCAAGCCTTCTAATTCATATTGGTGATCACATCTAGGCCAGGGAGGAACCTTGCCATCCCTGACGGTGGAGTCCTGGCATCAGGAAAGCCTCCTTGTGCCACTCTGCGACTGCTCTTAAGTGAAATGGACATTGCAAGTAGGCAGCTTTGCATTGTGCTGGCGGTGTTGCTCGGGGAAAAATTACACAGTCCATTACCACCAGCTCCAGGTGCTTGCTGAAGTTGTTTTTGCCTCTCTCTTTCCTTAGTATCAGTACACAATAGAACTTGTACTACCCCTTTTTAAAATCCCAGGGAACAAGTGCATGGGAGCTCGTCTCTCATCTACCTCTGGGAAAATCAGCAGTATTTATTTTCTTGTCTCTTTGTGGGTAACTGCAATGTGGAATGTTGATGCAACGAGTCTTAGAACCTGGACTTTGAGAATAAACATTCATTTGTAAGTAATAAGTTTTTCAGTAATACGGATGTTATTTCACTTATATTACATCTGAATATGGAACCCCGTTCCTGAAAAATACTGAAAATTTTAAAAGCATTTAAATTTAATGTATATTTAATTTACAATTTATGTAAAACTTAGGGATTCTAAATTCTACATATTGACTAATCACCATTTTTATCTTTAAAGAAAAAAAATCCTATCTACCTTAAGAAAAAACAGCCAACAGTAAATACAATAAAATATATACTTTGACTTTGCGTAATAAATTGGAAAACTATAGTTATTTTTTATGGCTATAGAATGATAGTTATTTTTATCCATCTTTTCATTTATTTATTTTACAATTGTTCTGTAATGAAAAGGCATTACTTTCAATGTTACTGCAAAATTGTCCTGAACTTGACAATTGGGGCATCTTCACTTTGAATTTTTTAAAATGTTGCAAAGTTTTTATTAGGTATTTTAAGAGACTATCTCCTTTTTTGCCTTCAAGGAGTAATTTTTTTAAGGAAAGTAATTATATAGAAATAAAGGAAGTAATTATATGGATTAAAAAAAAGAAGACATCCTGCTTTCATTTCTATCTTTGTATAAGACTGAATACCAAAGTGGCTTTATGAGTTAACATAAAATTGCTACAAATTTCAGAAATGCTTTTTCTCATTATCTTCATGAGACATCTGTCAATATTTATCTGTTAACAGACTAAGCAATCAGCTTCAGTAAACAAAATATCAGATCCAAATACATATACCCTTTCAACAATTAAAGGGATGCTTAGGGATAAGATATTAGCATAACAATTATGTTAGATATCCTCCATATACTGATTTCTCCATCATAAAAATTAATAGATGGTGAAACTGGCAGAAGAGTTATGATATTCTGTAGGTTCCCCCCAACTCGCCATTGTCCAACCACTACTTTGTTACTATCTGTGAGATGCTTAAGTAGAAGCAAATGCCAGAACAAATAGGGCTCCGGTTAATAAAAGTAAGACAAAAGCCAAGGTCAGTTGCTGATAATCTGGTAAAGCAATGCTGTTATTCACATGGAAGCAAAAATTGCTGGAATGACTGCTTTGTGGCTAGTTATTAAGTGGGTTACTGAGCCTAATAGCCTGTGACTTACTAGTTGCATAAACTTGAGGAGGTTACTTGAATTCTTGAAGCACATGAAAAGCATCTGTTGAATGGGGTTACGTACTATACTTCATTTAAATTGGAGTGAGAATTTTGAGATTAATTATGTAAATTACTCTGTATAATATTCGACACTAAATAAACTTTGAATGCTCTTAGATCAGTAATGAGTAGTTAAAGAAACTTAATCAAATGGAGGGCACTCGGTAAATAACCAGTTTCTTAGAAGTAATAGTTTTGTGCTGATATTATAACACAATGATTATTTAAATCAAATTCTGAAGTGACCTCAGCATATCAGACAAACCTGTAGGTACCTGCAACTGTGAATTTGGACAGGTTCACATTAGCCCTGGCTATACTCCTGAATGATGTGAAGTTTCTGAAATGATTTTCCTTCTGTAAGAAGGAAAAAAATACATTCATTATATATATATATATTTTTTTTTTCCCACCATAGGAAAAAATGGTGGGGGTTGGGGAGAAACACAGAATACCAAATACGGTGCAGTACAATAAAAAGAGAATGACTCCACAATAAAAAAATTGGGATAAAATTCTACCTACTAGTTTGTATTACTCTTTGAGGATGCAAACTTTATCTGAAAATTAGGAATAATAGTATCAACTTCAAATAGTTTTTGAGAAGTAAACTAATGGATGGCTACCAGTTGTACTTCTATGATGAAATGCTGTATATAAGGAATGGAAATGTGACTACCAGAAGGTTCAACTCAAGGTCATTTCTTGAGAGAACTTGTGCAGAACTTCTACTGTAAAATAAAATGTCGATTTTATCTATACAATATCTTCCACAAGGAACAACAAAAACTTTTCAGATTGTTAAATATAAAGGCTCTTTTTCATATACTAGATGAATAAATGGTTAATAGTGACAAAAAGACTCTATTTAGTAGCATGTTTTAAAAAATCAAGAGTTTTAGAGAAATTTTTCCAGCATATTGCATTGGTATCACTAATTGCAAATAAATAAGACAATATAAAGAAAAGTCAGGATGATATCAAGTCCTAGCTTTTTACAATGTGAGTAATATATGGGTAAATAGGTAATTGTCATTGGAGTATATAGAGTAAGAATATGAACTTGGACTCTAAAGTGTGAGGTCATATTCTATCCCTTTTATTAATTATGCTTCAATTCTTCATATTTTCTCAAATGTATAATGGAACTCTTGCCTAGTTCCCATTATCCTGAATCCTCTACTTCACAGAAGTCAGGGAGCAGCAGTCATGTGAAACCAACTCTTAGACTGTTCTTCTCACGCAGAGAACCATGAGGAATAAATTCTTTATGAGCATGTCATCAGTTTGGGATAAAACTATAAAATGTAGTTTTGTTATGTATACATTTATGAGATCTATATAAGATTAGGCATTGCATTGGAGCCTAGGAAGCCCTTTTTGGACAAAAAGTGAGAAGGCTAGAATCAGTTCATAGTAAAGATTGAATACAAACTCAGAGGGACATCGTGTTCATTAATCACATTTAAAGACTATGCCAAGGGTAACATCACATCAGAAATACTGACTATATTATGTGTTTTAATAACTTGGAATCTTGTTAAAACATAGGTTCTTCTTCAGTAGGTCTGGGTTCTATGTGCCCTGCAAATACCCAGGTAGTGTCCAAGCTGTTGGCCTCGGAAAACACTTTGAATAGGATGAGTTTGGCTTAGTGCTGACCAAGAGCACTCTCTGTGAAGTGGAACTGTCTATGTTTGTATTGTATTTGTCCAATATGGTAGCCACCAGCACGTACGGCTGTTAACCTTTTGGAAAGGGTCTCATGCGACTGAAGAACTGAATTTAAATTTATTTTAATCTAAATTTAAATAGCTACATGACGTTGGTGTTTATTGGTTATTGGGCAGCACAGGTCTAAATAATCCAAGTAATTTGTCTTGATGATATAAGAGGCCATATGTAAGGCAATAAAATTATCTTCCCAAACAGCAGCTCTGGGTCATAATTATTGACTTAGTGTTGATTTCTGTATATCAGTTCTTCAAATACAGGATGATAAATGCACTAATCAAAAACGTAAGAAGAGTACTGAAAATCAGTATTAGTTTCTGTGGTTTCAAACTGCCGATGCCACTTATGAGCTGTGTGTGATCTTGAGTATTTAACTACTTTGTGCCTCAACTTCCTCATTTGTAAAAGGGGATAATAATAGTAACATTGTAAGAGTTGAAGTAATTAATATAAAGCATGACAATTAAACATATAAATGCCAAAACTAATTTTTTAATTTAATTTGGCATCATTTATATACTGCATAGACACATAGACCTTAAACGTATAGTTAGATAAATTTTCACAAATATATCACCCCAGAAACTTCCTTCAGGCATGTTCTCAGACTAAACATCCTAGAAACCACAACTTTTATTTCTTTTATTTTTAAAGGTTTTATTTATTTATTTGATAGAGAGAGAGATCACAAGTAGGCAGAGAGGCAGGCAGAGAGAGCCCAACGTGGTCCTCGATACCAGGACCCTGAGATCACGACCTGAGCCAAAGGCAGAGGCTTAACCCACTGAGCCACCCAGGTGCCCACAACCTTTCTTTCTATTACTAGAGCTTAGTTTTGCATGTTCCAGAAGTATATATAAATTGAAATTGTGTGGGTTCTTTCTTGCTTTTGTGACTCCAAAGGATTTTTTTTATTTTTTATTTATTTTTTTATTTATTGACAGAGAGAGATCACAAGTAGGCAGAGAGGCAGGCAGAGAGAGAGAGGAGGAAGCAGGTGAGCAAATAATTGATGTGGAACTCAATCCCAGGACCCTGAGATCATGACCTGAGCCGAAAGCAGAGGCTTTAACCCACTGAGCCACCCAGGTGCCCCCAAAGGATTTTTTAAGGCCCACGTCCTCCAGAGTAGTACTCAATTGTCTGGCTATCCCATAGTCTGTTTATCCATTCTCCTGTTCATGTACAATTGAGATGTTTGGTTAATAACGAATAAATCTGCTATAACCATTTTAGAGGGAACACAAGCAGGGGGAGTGAGAGAGGGAGAAGCAGTCTTCCTGCCAAGCAGGGAGCCCAATGTGGGGCTCGATCCCAGGTCTCCGGGATCATGACCTGAGCCGAAGGCAGTCGCTTAACCAACTGAGCCACCCAGGCGCCACCCTAGACATTCATTTTTATTTCTTTTGGATAAATACCTAGGGGTAGAATTGCTGGGTTATAGGGGGGATATGTACATTTAACTTTTAGATAGGCCAGTTTATCAAAGTGCTAGGTGGCAATTTCCCACAGATGTCTTACCATGTTCTGAGAGCAGAGGTAACTGCCATTGTTCTTTCTTTTTTCTTTTTTAAGATATTATTTATTTATTTGAGAGAGGGAAAGAGAGAAAGAGCATGAGTGAGGGAAGCGGTAAAGCTCTACCCCACTAAGCAGGGAGCCTGATGCAGGGCTTGATCCCAGGACGCTGAGATCATGACCTAAGCTGAAGGCAGAAGCTAACTGACTGAGGCACCCAGGTGCTGCTGACTGCCTTTGTTATGGATGACTGTGTTAATGTGGCATACTGAAAAGCTTTAGAAAATAGAGCTAGTGTCAACCTCTGGACCAAAGGG
>PITA01009024.1:0-55877 GCA_004023965.1 Spilogale gracilis
CCTCCAATTTGTTTCTACCTTTTTGCCGATGTTCTTTGTCTCTCGTGGCGGTCCAGAAGTGGGAAATATCACATTTCAGGCTGGTTTCATGGGTGTTCACGGTGGTCTTGTAGTGGTTTTTTTGTTGGAATTCAGCTCTCTTCAGGGAACTCCCTGAAATGCGGTCACCTGGCCTTCCGCCATCTTGACCCTCTCTACAGTTTTTATGTTAGGAAATGATGGTGTTATCTGACAGTGGTGTTGACCTTGAATTAATCCAAGTATCCAGGTAGACTGGATGTGCTCTGTAGACGGTCCATGGTTATTTGCAGATGTTCTGGTTTAAAAAAAAAAAAGTTATATTCCTTAATATATACTTCATAAAGTGTTTTTCAGGTTCTTATCAAGATACCATGATGAAGGGGCGCCTGGGTGGCTCAGTTGGTTAAGCGTCTGCCTTCAGTTCAGGTCATGATCCTGGAGTCCCAGGATTGAGCCCTGCATCGGGCTCCCTGCTTGATGGGAAGTCTGTTTCTCCCTCTCTCACTCCCCCTGCTTGTGTTCCCTCTCTGGCTGTGTTTTGCTCTGCCAAATAAATAAATAGAATCTTTACAAAGAAAAAAAAAAAAAGGTACCCTAAGTCATAAGTCAGTAACAGGGACATCTCTGGTATGCAGGTGAGTAATGATACACACATCACAGACCTTCTGATATTTATGTCTGTGACTGAATGACGTTGGGTTGCCCACACCTGTTGTATATGTGAGTTCCTCGCTGGTATTCAGCTCAGCGGGCGATGATAATGTTCTGCCAGCGCTAACAACCATGTTACCCTGCTGTCACATTGTACAGAAAGTGTATGCATGATCTTGGGAGTATTGAGTAATTTGCATTTATCCAGGTCATTACTCTGAAATTCTGCCTCACAATTATAACCACGGTATTTTATAGATACGTAGCCAGGAGATGATGGTGTGTCAATACAGCTAGACCTTGAATAGTGCAAAAATCCAGTTAGGCTGATGGATCCTGCCATGATGAAAGTGAAGGTGGTTATTTGCAGGGGTCCATATGGAAAATGTGTGTCCTTACATAAACATTAGTCACAGTATGTTCTTCAGGTTCCAGTCAAGAGATCATAGTGAACCTGATCCTCATCGTTAACAGAGACTTTGCATGTGTCGCAGTAAGTACTGATATGGGCCTTAAGCCCCTTGAAGATCAGGCGATCCTCACATATCGAGATCAGTGAGGATGATGTCCCTAACACTGGTGCTACCCTTTCTTTTTTTTGGCAGGTATTCAGGTAAGAAATGATATTGTCCCAACTGATGTTAGTAAGCACTAGCTTTTAGTATTTTAGAGTGTAGATATGTTTATATATAGAAGGGACTGAGGGATAAACAGGTGTTCAGGTTCTCCTACTAGTCAATACCAAACGCTGTCACGAGATTTCTACAGGCACTTGGTGAAGAAATGATGGCATCTCTAATAGTGTCAACTTTGAAGTTTTGCCAAGATCGAGGTAATGTTGAAACTTCCCTGATGATGAAGGTGGCGGAGATTATTTGTAGGAGTTATGGTAGAACAAATTGTGTTCTTTTTCTTGGCAGGGGGGGCAGTGTGGAGCCCAACATGGGGCTTGATCTCAACACCCTGAGAACAAGTTCTGAACTGAGATCAAGAGTTAGATGCTTGGGCGCCTGGGTGGTTCAGTGGGTTAAAGCCTCTGCCTTCAGCTCAGCTCATGATCTCAGGGTCCTGGGATCGAGATCCGCACTGGGCTCTCTGCTTGGCGGGGAACCTGCTTACTCCTCTCTCTCTGCCTGCTTCTCTGCCTACTTGTGATCTTTCTCTGTGTCAAATAAATAAATAAAATCTTTAAAAAAAAAAAAAGAGTTAGATGCTTAACTGGCTGAACCCCCCAGGCGCCCCAAGCAAGTTGTGTTCTTTTTTTTTTTTTAAGATATATTTATTTTGAGAGAGAGAGAGAAGAGGTGGAGGGGCAGAGGGAGAGAGAAAATCTCAAGCATATTCTGCACTGAGTGTGGAGCCTGATGCAAAGCCTAATCCCATAACCCTGAGATCATGACCTGAGCAAGATCAAGAGTCAGACACCCAACCGTCTGAGCCACCCAGGGACCCCACTAGTTGGGTTCTTAAACATAATCATTGCACGTGTTTTTCAGTTTCCCATCAAGAAATCACAGTGAATCTAGCAATGGTTATTATTCAACACTGCTAGTAACCACAGAAGTGATAAACTGGGTCTTCCCACAATGCAGATTGTCTGATTTTCAGTATCTACATAAGGATGGTGTTCCCAACACATGTGTTATGTTTTTTGCAGGTATCCTATTAAGGTCTTTGCTATTAGAGGTAGAATGTGATGGGACACACACTCATTAGAAACTTTTTGTTATTTTCAGACATCTAGGTAATTAATGTTCCCAAGACTCTCCTAATCTTGTTTGGGGGCATGTTTACACTTAACTTGATTCGTCCTGAGCAATACTAGTAAGCATGAGTCTTAACTCTCTTCTTATTTAGAGAGAACGTGCTTTTTATACTCATAGTGGTGACAGATAGGCAAGTAACCATGGAGTTTTTATGGCTATCCCTTCAAGAAAGGAAGGTATCTCATAAGAGGGTTTAACTTCAGAGTTCTACGGTTATTCAGGTGACTTTGGTGAGTTACAAAATGATAAAACTGACCAAGGGAATCCTGTGGGGGTCCAGGTAGAATAAGATGTGTCCTGAACACTCTCCACAGCATGTTTTTCAGGTTCCTGTTAAGACCATGACAGTGAGCCTGTCAATGGTAGTGAAGGAGACACATGGCAGGGAGGGAGGGAGGTGATGTGGGCCTAAACCACAAACACAGACCATCTGATCCTCACACATATAGGTAAGTGATGATGGGGTCCTTAAGACTTCTCAGTACCATGTTTTTGTTTCAGGTATTCAGGTAAGAAATGATAGAGGCCTTACCAATTCCAATAACCATGACTTTATACTTTCCACATTGTAGAGGAAATCTATGTTTAATTTGTAAACATTGAGGAGTTGATCCCATCTGGACCCACAGGGTTTTTCCAGGTATCCAGTCAAGTCATGTTCGTCTCTGCTGACAACACTGTTGACCTCGAATTGGTACGAGTATGCTGGTGGAGTTGTGTTCCATAATAATGGACGTGAACAAGGACAGGTGCCGGTGTCTTGGTAGAACAAATTGTATCTTAAACTCATTTGTATGTGTTTCTCAGGTTCCTGTTAGAAAAAACAAAGTGAGGGGCGCCTGGGTGGCTCAGTTGGTTGAGCTCCTGCTTTCGGCTAAGGTCATGATCCTGGAGACCCGGGATCGAGCCCCACATCGGGCTCCCTGCTCGGCGGGAAGCCTGCTTCTCCCTCTCTCACTCCCCCTGCTTGTGTTCCCTCTCTGGCTGTGTTTCTCTCTGTCAAATAAATAAATAAATAAATAAATAAATAAATAAATAAATAAATAAATAAAATCTTAAAAAAAAAATAGTTTTAACACACCTTGCTGGTAACCAGGTAAGTGTTAATGTGAATCTTAATACAACAAAGAACTTGAGTATCTGGGTGAGGATGATGTCCTTAACATTTGTGTTAATGTGTATTTTTTAATTAATTAATTAATTTATTTATTTATTTAAAATATTTTATCTGTTTGACGGAGAGAAACACTACGAGAGAGGGAACACAGGCAGGGGGAGTGGCAGAGGGAGAAGCAGGCTTCCTGCTGAGCAGGGAGCCCAATGTGGGGCTCGATCCCGGGACTCTGGGATCATGACCTGAGCCAAAGCAGATACTTAATGACTGAGCCACCCAGGCGCCCCAGTGAGCATTTTTAAAAATTTTTGTGGGGTATCAAGTTAAGATTTTCACTAGTATATATATATGAGGTCATGTGATATTAACTGATTAAAGACCTTTTTTATTTTTAGATTTATTTGTTTTAGAAAGAGAGTCAGGGCCAGGGGGAGAGGGAGAATCTCAAGCACAGGGCTTAATGGGTTTGAAGCCCGACTTGGGGCTCAATCCCACTAACCAGAGATCATGACTTGAGCTGAAATCAAGAGTCAGACACTTAACTGACTGAGCCACCCTGGTGCCCTGGACTGACTGACTGACTGACTGATTTATTGATTTATTGATTTGAAGTGGGTTTTTTTTTTTTTAAGATTTTATTTATTTGAGAGAGAGAGCGTGTGTGCATGAGCAGGGGGGAGGGGCAGAAGGAGAGGGAGAAGCAGACTGTGTGCTAAGCAGGGAGCCTGACATGGAGCTTGATCCCAGAACCCCTGGGATCACAACCTGAGCTGAAGGCAGCTGCTTAAAACTGAGCCACCCAGTCGCACCTTTTTTAGAGATTTTTAAGTAATCTCTGTACCCAACATGGGGCTCGAACTTATAGCCCAAGATCAAGAGTCATGTACTCCACCAACGGAGCCAGGTAGGTGCCCCTAAAGACCTTCCTATATTCAGATATCTACGTATTTGTGATTTCAAGTCTCTTGAATTTACTTCTGTTTTTGACATGTATTTAGTTAAGAATTGAATTTGTCCCTTATAATACTGATAGGAATAAGATTTTTTTCAGTATTCTTGTTTAGAGATAATGTGTACTTAACGTAGTAGTGATGGACAGATTTGCAGATATCCAGGTAATTTATCATATTGTCCTTCACTACTTCATTGATTATGGAATTATCACAGGTGAGTCTTGAAGAGAGGAAGGTGTCTCTTCAAGGATTGACCTTGGAGTTCTGTAAGTATCTACGTAGTGCGGACGGTTCTGGAAAGGACGTGGCGCCCTAGGTAGTGCGGATGGTTCCTGAAATGATACAGTGCCCAAGAGAATTTGCAGGTATAGAGGTAGAATAAGATATGCACCAAAAATATTTTCTACATTATTTTTTTTCAGACTCCTGGCAGTTACCATGGGATACTGCTGATGTCACAGTGATGATGTGGGCCTCAGTCATATCACAAAGCATCTGATCTTCAGATAGCTAGGTAAGTGATGATGGGGTCCCTAACGCTGGCTATTACCATGAACTTTTTGCAAGTATTCAGGTAAGAAATGATAGATTTCGAACTAATTCTTAAAATTGTGAGTGTTCAGCTTTTAGAGAAAATTCTTGTTTAAATCTGAGTGATGAAGGATCATACATCGGTCATTATATCTCAACCACAGTAATGATCATGGAAAGTTTGTAGGTGTCCTATAAAAGTTGTATTACCTGACAATGGTCTTGACCTTGGCGTGCTACAAGATATTCAGGCAGAGTTGATGCTTTCATAATGATGAAAGTGACCAAGCTTATTCATAGGTGTCCTGTTAGAACGAGCTGTGTCCTTTTTACACATATATCATAATGTGTTTTTTAGGTTCCTGTAAACAAGAGACACTAGTCATTCTTCGAACATTTCTGTTGCCTAGGTAAGTGGTGCTATTCATCTTCACCATTTCAAATCATCTGATCTTTGCATACCTAGATAAGTGTTATTGATCAACTAAACTTGCTTGCCGTGTGTTTTTTTTCCCCCCAGATAAACAGGTAAGACATGATAGCATTTTACCAGTAACCATGCTATTCTGTTTCTGTTTCAGAGAGCACATATGTTTAGTCATGTGAGTATTAGGCAAATTATGCCGTGAATACCCCTACCAATGGAGTGATGTGGTACGGTAGTAATGTTCGTGTTTTCACAGGTGAGCAGGGAAGAGATGATCGTGTATCCGTTCGGCATGGACCTCGAACTACTGCAACAATCCAGAAAGATCTGATGAGTCCTGCAGTGATGGCAATGAACACTGCAAATAGTTCTTCTAGTCACAAGGAGGGTCCATAGACACATTTTTCACAGAGTGGTGTTTAAATTACCATCAGGAGGTCATGGTAAATTTCATAGTGATCCTTGAAGGGACTTTGCTTGTATTCAGGTAAATGATGATATGGGCCTTCAGCACCCTACAGATTGATTTTCAGATATTTAGGTAAGTACAGGTGGTATTCCTGACTGTTCGGTTACCACGTTTCCATGCAGGTCCCCAGTTAAGTAATGGTTTCCCTAATGATGGAGGTGATCGAGATTATTTGCAAATAATCTGCAAATATTGTTTCTTTCTGCAGACAGACAAGTTGTATCCTGCAAGAGCACGTTTGCCGGGCATGTTTCTCAAGGTTCTGTGCAGTCATGACATCACAGTGAGGCAGACAGTGGTCGTCAGGGGGAGCTTGCTGGTAACCAGACGCGTGGTAAAGTGGGTCTTTGGACAGAAATCTGACCTTCAGCTATCTAGGTGAGTGAGGATGGTGTCGCTAACGTGGTGTACCATGCTTTTTTGTAAGTTTCCAGTTAAGTTCTTTGCTAGTTTACAGATGTGAGATGATGTGACGTTAACTCATTAGATACATTCACTTTTTATATTAGAAAAAGTGTGGGGCACCTGGGTGGCTCAGTGGGCTAAAGCCTCTGCCTTCGGCTCAGGTCATGATCTCAGGGTCCTGGGATAGAGGCCCACATCGGGCTCTCTGCTCAGCAGGGAGCCTGCTTGCCCTTCTCTCTGCCTGCCTCTCTGTCTACCTGTGATCTATCTCTCTGACAAATAAATAAAACCTTTAAAAAAAAAAAAAGAAAAGAAAAAGTGTGTCTGGCCCTGTGAGTGTTGAAGGATTGCACATATCCAGCTGTTTATCACCATGTCTTCCACCATAGTACTACCCATGGGTTTTCTGTTGGTGTCCAGTGAAGTAAGGCTGATTTTATCTGAAAATACCCAGGTAGAGTTGGTGTGTCCCATAAGGACAGAGCGACCAGCTTATTTGCAGATACCTTGCTAGAAAACAGTTGTTAGCACAGATCTCATCATGTCTGGACAGCAACCTGAAGAAGCCATCGCTGTGCACCTAGCATTGATGGTAATGGCAGACATTGCTGGTATGTTTCCAGGTAAGCGAGGATGTGGCCCTAAATCACAACACAGGCCACCTGATCTCCAGATAGCTAGGTCAGTGACGACAATGTCTCTAAGAGTTGTTACCATGATTTCTTTGCAGGTACTCAGGTAGGAATTGATAGTCCTTACTAATTCTAGGAAGTGTGAGTTTTTACTTTTTATATTTTAGAAAAGATTTTTGCTTGATCTTGTGAGTAATGAGGAATTGCCATACTGAGGTAACTAACATTATGTCCTCAACTGCAGCAATAACCAACAATTTTGCAGGTCTCCTATGAAGAAATACTGTCTTATCTGGTGATGATTTTTTTTAAAGATTTTTATTTATTTATTTGACAGAGAGAAACACAGCGAGAGAGGGAACACAAGCAGGGGGAGTGAGAGAGGGAGAAGCAGGCTTCCCGCCGAGCAGGGAGCCCGATGCGGGGCTCGATCCCAGGTCTCCAGGATCATGACCTGAGCCGAAGGCAGTCGCTTAACCAACTGAGCCACCCAGGTGCCCCTCTGGTGATTATTTTGACCTTGGAGTACTATAAGTGTTTAGATAGAGTTGATATGTCTCATAATGATAAAGTGACCAAGGTTTACAGGTGTCCTAGTACAACAAGTTGTGTCCCTTTACACATGTATCATGTGTTTTTCAGGTTCCTGTCAAAAGACTTCAGTGAATCTGATGGTGGTCGTTAAGAGGGAGACATTTCTGGTATTCAGGTATCTGCTGAGGTGTACTTTGACTACTTCAGACCCTCTGATCTTCATGAGTCTCTCCATTAAACTTTGTTGATTGCTTAGACTTGTTTTACCACGTGGGGTTTTTTTTTTTTTTAAAGGCATTCAGGCAGAAATGATGTTGTTTTTACCAAGTCTAGCAAACCTATTATCCAACTTTTTTATATTTGCCCCAGTGTTTTTCAGCTTCCTGTCAAGATATCACGATGAACTCAACCATGGGCATTAGCGGTGAGCTTTATGCCAGGATGCAGATAGGCGAGCCCGTGACCCTGAAGCATAGGACAGGCCATCTCATCTCCACATAGCTAGGTAAGTGATGATACAATTTCTTGTTGCCGTTATATTTTTGCAGGTGTATTTAGAGCAAATGTAAACCCTGTTAGCGTTAAAGGCTTGCACTCGTACGGGTGGCTGTGAGGGCACTCAGCCCACTGGTAACGACGGACTCGGGCAGATGTCCGGTCAAGTCATGGTGGTGTCCCCCGACAACGGTGGGGCCCTGAGTAATGGAAGTCCCTAGGTAGAGTTGACGTGTTGCAAGGTAATGGCAGTGAAAAGGTTATGTTCAGGTGTCCCCGTGGAATAATTTGCATTTCAGACACACTCTTGCTGTGCTTTTTCAAGTTCTTGTCAGGAGAACACAGTGAACCTCACTGGGGTAGTTAATGGGTCCTTACTAGAAACCAGATAGGTGCTAACGTGAGTCTTACTATACGGACTGATCTACTCTTCAGTGTCTAGGTAAGTGCGGATGGCGTCCCTGACCCTTGTGTTACTGTGTTTATCCGCAGGTATCCTCTTAAGATCTTTCCTAATACACAGGTATTCGATAACATGATGTTGGCTATCTAGAGACGTTCTTGTTTTTAGATACCGATGCATTCATAAGTTGAAGATTCTGATATTTACATTGTTTGGGCATGTATTCTGTGAAGAAATCAGTGTGTTTCTCTAATACTAGTATGAATGAGAGTTGTATCCTTGTTTGGAGCTACCATGTTTTAAAAACTAGCGGTGATAGCAAGATATGCAGATACGCCGGTGACGTAGCCTGCTGTCCATCACAGCGTCATTGACCGCGGCCTTTGTGTAGGTGTCCCTTCCAAGGGGAACCAGTCTCTTCCTAGCCTCAAGCTGAGAGTTCTGCAAGTGCCCAGGTAGTGTTGATGGATCCCAAAACAATACAAGTGACCAGGGAATTTGGGGGCGTATGGGTTAAATGAGATGTAAACAGAAAAAATTTTCCACAATGTGTTTCTGCAATCCATTTCAGGACATCCCGGTGAGTCTCTCCATGGTAGTTCATGTGGGACATTGGGGGGCGAGGTAAGGGGTGATGTGGGCCCGCACCCCAGCAGGGACCAGCAGATTTTCACACACATGAGTAAGTGATGTTGTGTCCTCACATTTCTTGTTACCATGATTTTTCTGCAGGTGTTCAGGAAAGAAATGATGGTTTTCCCAACTCTAGAAAACGTGAGTTTTGACTTTTATATTTCAGGGAAGTCTATGTTGAACACTGTGTGTTGAGGGATTACATATATGTAAGTAGCTCTCTTAAATTCTCCTCTGCAGTGCTATGTGATATTGAGAAATGTCCAAACACTGACGGTTTTCTGACATTGGTGCTAACTTTTAATGACAAGTACCCAGCTAGAGTTGTGTTGTTCCTTAATGATGAAGTGACCAATGTTATTTGCAGGTGTCATAGCAGAAAACATTGTTTCCATTAATACAAACTTCATGATATGTTTTCCAGGTTCCTGTCAAGACCTCATGATGAACTTAGCGTCGGTCATTAATGGAGGCAGGGACACTGATGGTGTGCAGGAAAGGGAGGATGTGGCCCTAAACCACAGCACAGACCATCCGATCTCCAAATAGCTAGGTAAGTGATGCTGGTGTCTCTAAGAGCGGTTACCATTTCTTTTCAAGTATTGGGGTAGGAATTGATAGTCCTTACCAATTCTAGAAATGTTGGGTTTTTACTTTTTGTGTTTTAGAAAAGGTGTTTGTTTAACCCTTTGAGTATTGGGGGATTGCCATATCCAGATATTTATCATGATGTTCCCAGCCATAGTAGTGAGTGACCATGGGAATTTTCCAGATATCCTCTAAAGAAATAGTGTCTTACCTAACAACAATGGCCTTGACCTTGGAGTACTACAAGCATTCAGGTAGAGTGGAAGTTCTCATAATAGTGGAAGTGACAAACGTTATTTGCTGGTGTTCTGGTTACAGCAAGTCCTATCCGTTTACACATATATCGTCATGTTATTTTTTCAGGTTTCTTTCTCTTTTTTTTTTTTTTAAAGATTTTATTTATTTGATACAGAGAGAGATCACAAGTAGGCAGAGAGGCAGGCAGAGAGAGGAGGAGAAGAGGAGAGGAGGAAGCAGGCTCCCTGCTGAGCAGAGAGCCCGACGCAGGCCTCGATCCCAGGACTCTGAGACCATGACCTGAGCCGAAGGCAGAGGCTTTAACCCACTGAGCCACCCAGGCGCCCTATTTTTTCAGGTTTCTTCAAAATCATGAAGTACTTAACAGTGGTCATTAATGGGGACATTTGTTCTATCCAGGTAAGTGGCAGTGTGTATCTTTACCACATCAGACCCTCTGATCTGTGTTTGTGTGTGTGTGTGTACAAGTAATGTATGAGGTGTTGATTGGCTTAGCTTTTTTAAAAAAATAAAAACAGGGCGCCTGGGTGGCTCAGTGGGTTAAAGCCTCTGCTTTCAGCTCAGTCATGATCCCAGGGTCCTAGGATCGAGGCCCGCATCAGGCTCTCTGCTCAGTGGGGAGCCTGCTTCCTCCTCCTCTCTCTCTGCCTGCCTTTCTGCCTACTTGTGATCTCTCTCTCTGTCAAATAACTAAATAAAACCTTAAAATAAAATAAAATAAAATAAAAACATAAAATCATGTGATTCTTTTCAGGTGTGCTGGTAAGAAATGATAATGTTTTACCCATTCTAACAATCATGTTGTCCCACTGTTACCTATTTTAGAGAAAATGTATGTCTAACCATGTGAGTGTTGATCATTACATGGACACCCACAAACTATGGAGTTGTGCATCACGCGAGTACCCATGGTATTTTTGCTGATAAGCATTTAAGAGACGGTGGTGTTTCTCACAGTGATATAGATGGTGGAGTAGGGCAAGAATCCAGGTAGAGTTGATGGGTCCTACAATGATGAAACTGAACAAGGTTATTTGCAGTGTCCTGAGAGGAAAAGTTTGTCTGTAATCACCTTTTTCATAATGTGATTTTCAGGTTGCTGTCAAGAAATCATGGTAACCCTCACAATGAGTATTAACAGAACTTTGTTCACATCGAGGTAAATGATGATAGCCTAATGCACCTTACAAAGTATCTGATCTTCAGATATTTAGATTACTATGGATGGTCCTAACATTTGTGATACCATGTTTTTCTGCATATGTTCAATTAAAGAAATGATACTGTCCCAACCAATGTTAGTCGTAAGCATTAGCCCATAGTACTGTAGAGTTTCTATTCAATGAGCGTTTAAACTTAGCAGTGATGGAGGCAGATACAGGTGTCTAGGTAAGTTACCCTACTGTTCCACCCCAGAACATTGTCTATGAGATTCCTATGGATACTCAAGAAGGCGATGTCTCTGATAATGGTGTTTATCTTGAAGTTCTGCCAATATCCAGGTAGTGGTGATGATTTCCCTAATAATGGCAGTAAATAAGATTATTTCTAGGTATCTTTTATTTTTCCAGGTACAGTAAGTTGTGTCCTTCAACACACTTGTATTTTTTAAGGTTCCAATCATTAGAGCATCAGAGTGAAGCAAATGATCGTCTCTGATGGGACCTTGCTAGGAACCAGGTATGTGATAGATTGGCTCTACCAAAATGTAGATCCATCTGATCTTTGGATATTTAGGTGAGTGAGGAGAGTGTCTCTAATACAGTGTTACTACGCTTTTTGCTGGTATCCCATTAAGTTCTTTGCTAATATAAAAATATGAGATGAGGTGACAATAAATCATTAGTGAATCATTATCTTCAGATATATAGGCAATTAATGTTTCTTAGACCTTTATATATATATCAATCTTTTTGGCATACACACTGTTCAGAAATCAATTTGTCCCTAATAATATTATTCTGAGCTTTTACTGTCTCCTTGTTCAGAAGTAACGTGGGTTTTTACATACATACCAATGGACCTGTGTAGTCTGTTATCCAGGCAATTTTTCGTATATTCCACATTCGTGATAATGACTGTGCAATCTTTGCGGTATCCCCTCAAGAGATAAGGTAAATCTAACTAGAATTTAACCTTTTGAGTTCTACATATTGCCCAGTAATGTTGAAAGGGGTCACACAATAATGCACTGACCAAGGGAACTTGCAGTTATCCAGGTAGAATAAAATGAGTGTGGAACAAGTTTTCTGCTGTGTTTTCAGGTTCGTGTTAAGACATCAGTCATAGTAAATGAGGCACACAGTATTGAAGGAAGTGATAAGGGGGCCTGAACCACAGCATAGACTGTCTGATCTTATATGTAGGTAAGGGATGCTGTCCCTAATCCCTCTTGTGACTATGATTTCATTGCAGGTATTCAGGTGAGAAATGATAGTCCTTACCAAATCTAGTGACCATGACTTTGCACTTTTTATATTTTAGAGATAACACGTTTAGCCCTGCGAGTGTTGACAGTTGACTGTATCTGTAATTGGCAAGTCCCCACCCCAGCAGCAACCACAGTGTTTTTGCAGGAATCCAGTCAATGCACGATGGCTTTCTTCTGACCAAGGCATTGACCTGAATTAATGCAAGTATCAGGCCAGAGTCGACACATCATGTGTTCCGTAGTAATGGAAGTGAAAAGGATTGTTAGCATGTGTTCTGGTGGAACAGGTCGTGTCCTTAAGTGTATTCATCGTGTGTGTTTATTCAGTTTCCTTTCAACAAAACACTGTCAACGTAACAATGTTTGTTAACAGAACCTTGCCCTTCATTGCAAGCGATCTGCTTTTCAGCATGAAGGCAGGTGAGGATGTTGTTTCTAATACTTGTGTTACCATGTTTGTTTGCGTGCGTCTTGTTCAGCTCTTTGCTGTTAAATCTATATGACATTAACCTACTAGAGACATTTTTACTTTCAGGTATCTATGTAATTAATGTTCAAGATTCACATTTATCTTGTTTTGGCATCTATGCAGTGAAGACATTAATTTGATCCTAATCATACTAATAAAAAGTAGATTTTTCATAATCTCATTTAGAGATAATATCTAATCCAAATAATTGATCCTATACCATCATCATGTTCTTGACCTTGGGAATTTTTTCAGGTATCCCTTCAAGAGAAGTAGATGTCTCTTCCCAGGGTTTGTTCTTGGAGTTCTGCAAGGAGAAGTATCCAGGTAGTACCGATGGGTCCTGAAATGATACACTTGACCGGGGAATTTGCATGTGGAAGAAGAATCATTCCTGTACCAAAAGCATTTTTCACAATGTGTTTTTCAAGTTAATGTCAAGACCTCACAGTGAGTTTACCAGTGATAGTTAATGTGGGACATTGCTGGTATGGAGGTAAGTGATCCTGTGGGTCTGGCCTTCATTAACCTAGATAAGGAAGAGTGTCCTTACACTTCTTGTAACCATGAATTTTTTTTCTTTTTGAGGGTGTGAGGTAAGAAAGATGGAGTCCTCACCAGTTCCAGAGACCATGTTTCTCCATTTTCTGTATTTCTGGAAATGTTCATTTTTAACCCTGTGAGTATTGAGGGATTGTATGTATACAGGTATTTATCATGATATTCCCTGTGATAATACTATCCATAGGATATTTACAGGTGACCAATCATACAATGATAGTTTCATTTGTATTAATTTTGGATTATTTTAGGTAGCCCATAGAGTTGGTGTGTCTCATGATAATGAAGTGAACGATGTTATTTGTAGGTTTCCTGATAGGAGAAAGTCATGTCCTTTAACACACATTCACAGTGTCTTTCCAGTTAAGAAATCATGATGAACCTAACACTGTTCATCTCTGGGGGTGTCCCTGGTGTGCAGGTGAGTGATGATGTGGGCCTGGCCCAGGCCTTCCGCTCTCCATATAGCTGGCTAGGTGATGGTTTCCCCAACAATTGTTACCATTTTTCTTTTCAGGTATTCAGGTAGGAAGTGATAGTCCTTAGCAATTCTAGAAACCATGTGTGTTTTTTTTTCTTTTTATATTTTAGAGAATCTTTTTTTATCCCAATGAGTAATGAGAGATTGCCACATTCAGGTAATTATCATAATCTTCCTAACCCTGGCAGTAACCATGGAAATTCTGCAGGTGTTTCATAATGATATGTCCTGTCTGATAAAGGTCAAGACCTTGGAGTACTGCAGATACTTAGATGGAGTTGATGTTCTCATGATGAAGGAAGTATTCAAGGTAATTAATTTGAGGTGTCATGCTACAAGTTCTATATTTTTACACATGTATCATGTGTTTTTCAGATTCCTGTCAAGAGATCAAGATGAAATTAATGGCTAATTAAGGGGACGTTTCTGGTATCCAGATGATTGGTGTTGTATATCTTCACCACATGAGACCAACCGACATTCACATACCTAGTTAAGTGATAATTATGGACTAAACCTGTTTTACCATGTGATTAATTCAGGGTTTCAGGTAAGTAGTGATAGTGTTTTTGTCAATTCTAGCAGTCAATGTTATCCTACTATTTTATATTTTTGAGAAAATTTATTTTTAATCATGAGAGTGTTGAGCAACTTGTGGGTGTGCACATAATGATGATGGAATTGTGTAGCACGGTAGTAACCAGGGTCTCTTTGCAGGTGAGCAGGGAAGAGATAATGTTGTTTCTGACAACGGCATAGACTTCAGCGTACTGCAGGAATCCGGGTAGAGTTACATGTTGGGTCCTGAAGTGACAGTAGTGGGAAGGCTACTTGCCGTCTCCTAGCAGCAAAGGTCTATCTATGGATAACCTTTTTTTACAATGTGTGTGTCAAGTTCTTATCCAAATTCATGGTAAATATCCTAATGATCAATAATAAGACTTCGCTTGTGTCTAGATAACATGGGCCTTTGGCATCCTAAACACACTCTGATCTTCAGATATACAGGGAAGGATGGGCAGTGTTCCTAACTGGTTATGTTTGTTTTTATGCAGGTATTCAGTGAATAAACAATAGTGTCCCAAGTATAGCCCTAATGTTTTTGAGAGTTCACCTATCATGTGTGCTTAACCTGAGCGATGACGGAAGGATATGAAGGTGTGCCATGAAGTCGTCCTCCAGTTCTGCAGCACAGTATTGACCAGGAGACTTCTACAGGTGCTCCGAGATGGTCCGTCTCTAACACTGATGTTGACATTGAAGTTCTCAAAGATCCAGATAGTGTTGGCGGTTCCCTTAATGATGTGACTATAAAATAATTTGCTGGTACCTTTTCTTGTTTCATTTTTGAGTCTTACAAGTCAAACAAACTGTGCCATTCAGCCCCTAAACACTTGTTTTTAAAAGTTTCCAGCAGCCATGACGTCGTAGTGAACCTAACCCCAGTTGTGAGTCGGACCTCAATAGTAAGCAGGCATGGGATAAAGTAGGTCTTACCCCAATACAGATCATTTGATCTTCACATACCCAGGTAAGTGAGGATGGGGGTCTCTCAACACAGTGTTAACCATGTTTTTTTGCAGGCATCCTGTTAGTGTGTGGGTAGGAGATGATGCGAGTCACTCAGTAGAGACAATCTCAATATCTACAAAATGAATATTTTTGAGACTCTTACATTCACTTAGTTTTTGTCATTATATATTTAAGCAATTAATTTGTCCTTAATAACATGGTAAGAGTGAGGTTTGTCTAGTCTTCTTTAAATGATATGTATTTAATACTATTGAAAGATGGGGATGCTGGTATTCATGTAACTTATATTGTCCTTTATGGTGTTACTGACGAAGGGGTTGTGCTTACTCTTCAAGAGAGGAAGGTGTCTCTTCTTAGGGTTTGACCTTGGCATTCTGCAAGCAAGTATCCAGGTACTGTTGATGGATCCCAAAGTGATACAAGTGACCAGAGACTTTGAGGGTGTGGAAGTAAAATGAAACATTTACTACAGTTGTTTTTCAAATTCACGTCAACACGTTCGTTAATGGAGAACCTATCGATGGTAGTTAACGCTGGCATTGTTGTCTGGAGGTGGGTGATGCCGTGGGCCGACAGCACAGCCCGGCTAACATTCAGATATTTATGTGGGTGATGTGTCCCTCACCTTTCTTGTTATCATGACTTTTTTGCAGGTGGTCAGGTAAGAACTGATAGAAACTTTATAAATTCTAGCAACTGTGTTAGCCTACTGTTTTACATGTTAGGGAAAATTATGTTTGACCATGTGACTGCTGAGCAGTTTACAGATATCCACATGTTATGACTGAGCTCTGAATTACAGGAATAACCTTGGTATTTTTCAAGACAGCAGTCAAGAGATGATGGCACAGATCTGCAGGTACTGCAAGTGCAAGGCTCCAGGGAGAGCTGATGGGTTCTGCTGTGATGGCAGTCAACAGGTTATTTTGGGGTCCAGGGATAGAAGGTGTGACCATAGACATAATTGCCATAATGTGTTTTCCGGGTTTCTGTCAAGAGATCACAGTGAACCTCCAAATGATCACTAAAGGGACATTGCTTGTATCAGGTAAGTGATGCCGGGAGCCCTAAGCACCGAACCGACCACCCGATCATCAGCTCTTAGAGTCAGTGAGGTTCTTAACGTTTGTGTTACCATGTTTTGTTTTCTTTTGTTTTCTTTTGCAGTTACTCGGTCATGATGTTGTCCCAACTACTGCTAGTAAGCATTAGTCTTTATGTTTTAAAGTTTAGATATACTATATATTTAACCTTAGTAGCGATTGAGAGACAGGTAGGTGTCCCAGTAATTTACTCCTCTCTTCCTTCCACACCATGGTATTTACAATGAGATTTCTCTAGGTAGTCAGGAAAGAAGTGATGGTTTCTCTAACACTGGTGTTTGCCTTTAAACTCTACCAGGATCCCAGTGGTCTTGGTGGTTCCTGCCGTGATAGAAGTCATCAAGATTCTTTGCAGGATTGTTTTTTAATTTTTGTAGATAAAACAAGTTTTGCCCTTCAGCATGCTTATCCATTGTGTCCTCAGTTTCCAGCAGTCATGAGATCATGGTGAACCTGACAATGGTCGTTAGCAGGACCTTACTGGTAACCAAGTAAGAGATAAAGTGGACCTTAGCTCAGTCCAGACCATCTGATCTAAAGATCTGATCTAAAGATATCTGAGTGAGTAAGTATGGTTTCCTTAACACGGTGTCACCTAGTTGTTGGGCGAGTGTCCCCGTGAAGGCCTTTCCTAGTATACAGGTATGAGAATATGTGGCATTGCCTCTTTAGAGAGCTGCATGTTTTTCATATGTGGATGGGGCTTTCAAGACTCTATGTTAACTATGTTTTTGGAATGTATGCAGTTCAGAAGTTGACCTAACTAGTACTGGTAAGTGTGAAACTTTACTGTCTTCTTATTTCGAGATTATTTTATACACCCCGAGTGGTGGATAGGTGGATAGAGATCCAGGTAATTTGTCGTACTGTCCATCACCACATTATTGACCAGGGGATTTTTGCAGGTAGCCCTTCAAAGAGGAAAGTATCTGTCATTATGGTATAACATTAGAGTTCTGCAATTGTCCAGGCAACATTGCTGAATCTCCAGAAGATACAGCTGACCAAGGAATTTGCTGGTGTCCCACTAGAATGAGACGTGGACCAAACATATTTTCCGCAATTTTTTTCCAGGTTCATGTGAAGATCTCACTGTGAGCCTGTCACTGGTAGTTAATGACGTGCACATATCAGATGCTGAGGTAAGTGATGTCGTGGGCTGGCACCAGGGCACAGGTCATCTGATCTTCATACACAGAAGTAAGAGATGATGGTGGCCCTAACACTTGTGTTACCGTACATCTTTGCAGGTAATCCCTCTCAGATCTTGATAGTACACAGGTATATATGTGATATAATATGAACTTATTATAGATGTCCTTGTTGGCAGACAAATGATAAATATCCAGGTCCTTTATTATATTGTTCTAACTACATAATTACTGTGGGATATTTGCAGGTATGCCTCCAAGAGAAGACGATAAACCTTACTAGAGTTTAACCTCAGAGTTCTGAGAGTGTCCAGGTAATGTTTATGGGTCCCCAAATGATACAGTTGACAAGGGAATTTGCAGGTGCACAGGGAGAATGAGACATGTACCAACCATAGAAACCACAATATGTTTTCCAGCACATGTGCAGAGACCACGTGAGCCTATCAGTAGCAATGAATGGGGGTGGGGAGCATTTCTGGTATTGAAGTAAGTGCCATGCTAGACTGAAACCACAAATATTTAGGTACGTTGGTAACATGTGCTGGCACTTCTTATTACCATGATTCTGTTGCAGGGATTCAGCTAAGAAATAAGAATCCTTACCAATTCTAGAGACGATCAATTTTTACTTTTTACATTTTAGGTAAAATTTATGTTTAACACCATGCGTGTTAAGAGATCATAGGTATACAGGTATTTAGCATGGTTTGCCCCAGCACAGTAACATCCATATGATTCTTACAGGTGTCCGGTCACAAAATGATTGTTTTCTGATATTGGCATTGACCTTGGAGTACTGTAAGTACCCAGAGTTTATTTGTATCATAATGATGAAGTGACCAAAGTTATCTGCAGGTGTCCTGGTAGAAAGAAAAAGTTATGTCCTTGAATATATGTTTCATAGCTTTTTTTCAGATCTCTATCAAGAGATCACAATGAATCTGACATGGGTCGTTAATGGGGGCAGGGACATTGCTGGTGTGCAGGTGAGGGAGGATGTGGACCTAAACTACAGGACAGGCCATCCGATCTCCAGATAGTTAGGTAAGTGTTGACCGTGGCCCTAACATTTATATCATGATTTCTTCAGGGACATTCAGGTAGGAAATGATATAGATCCCTTGCCCATATAGAAACCACGAGGGTTCATTTTCTGTATTTTAGAGAAAATTTTTGTGTATCTCTCAGTGTTGAATAATATCCTATCTAGGCAATTAGGATGGTGTTTTCCTGCCACAGTAGTGACCATGGGAATTTTACCGGTGTCCTGTTAGGAAATGCTGTCTCATCTGTCTGTGCACTTGACCTTGGAGTATACAAGGATTCTGATACAGCTGATGTTTTCCAATGATGAAAGTGATCAAGATTATTTGGAGACGTCCTGGTAGAACAAGTTGTGTTCTTTTATATACATATACCATAACGTGTTTTTCAGGTTCATGTGCCAAAGTCGTCGTGAACGTTATGGTTATTAACAAGAGACATTTCTGGTATCCAGTAAGCAATGACACGTACCTTCATCACATCACAGACCATCCAGTCTTCACATACTGACATAAGTGATGTTTGTTCTTGGTTGACCATGGGTTTCTTGGTTTTGTTTTTTGGTTGTTTTTTTTTTTTTTTAGATTTTCAAGTAAGAAATGATAATGTTTTACTAGTTGTAGAAACTGTTATCCTACTGTTTTATATTTTAGAAAAAATTTGTTTAACCATGTGAGTGTTGAGCAATTTGCAGATATCCATGTAATTATTATGAAGGTGCAAATCACAGTAGTACTATGGTTTGGGTTTATTTTTGTTGTTTGTTTCTGCATTTGTGTTTGTGTTTGTTTGCTTGCAGGTGAACATTCAAGAGACGATGGTGTCTCTAACAGTGAGGTAAGCCTGCCTAAGATTCTGGATAGATTTATTTTTTTTTTTTAAGATTTTATTTATTTGACAGAGAGAAACACAGCCAGAGAGGGAACATAAGCAGGGGGAGTGAAAGAGGGAGAAGCAGGCTTCCCGCCGAGCAGGGAGCCCGATGTGGGACTCAATCCCGGGTCTCCGGGACCATGACCTGAGCCGAAGGCAGTCGCCCAACCAACTGAGCCACCCAGGCGCCCCAGATTCTGGATAGATTTAATGAGTCCTGGGATGCCTGGGTGGTTGAGTCAATTAAGTGTTTACTTCCAGCTCAGGTTATGATCCCAGGGTCCTGGGTTCGAGTCCCACATCTAGCTCCTTGCTCAGCGGGGAGCCTGCTCCCCTGCTTGTCCTCACGCTCTCTCTCTCTAACGAATAAATAAAATCTTAGAAAAAAACAGGATTCGGTGAGTCCTACAGTGATGCTAGTGACAGGGTTATTATCTGGGTCCAGGTAATAAAGGTGTGTCATAACACATCTGTCAAAATGTGTTCTTCAGGTTACTGTTAAGATACCATGGTAAACCTTGGGGCACCTGGGTGGCTCGGTCAGTTGGGCGTCTGCCTTTGGCTCAGGTCATGATTCTAGAGTTCCAGGATTGAGCCCCATATCAGGCTCCTGCTCGGCGAGAAGCCTGCTTCTCCTCTCTCACTCCCCCTGCTTGTGTTCCCTCTCTAGCTGTGCTGCTGTCAAATAAATAAATAAATCTTTACCAGAAAAAAAAAAAAAGGTACCATAGTAAATCTCATAATGATCATTAAAGGGATTTTGTTTGTTTGTACCCAGGTTAGTGATGACAGTAGCCTTTTCTGCACTCTAAACCATCTAATACTCAGGTATCTGAGTAAGTATTTATGGTATTCCTAACCTTGTGTTGCTGTGGGTTTTTGCAGGTATTCAGGTAAGAAATTATATGGTCAATCGATGTTAGTAAGCATTAGCCCTTATTATTTTAAAGTTCAGATATAATGTTTGTATAACATTAGTAATGTCCAGAAAAGTTAGTATTTTGCTTATCACCTCTTTATTGACCATGGCTACTTACAGTTATCTTGTCAAGACTGTTGTGTCTGTAACTGGGGGGTTGACCTTGAACTTCTGCAAGTTTCCAGGGAGATTTGATAGACCTCGGAAATTTGATGGGATTTTTCAGGTGTTCAGATAATACATGTATTCCTAACACAGTTTTTACCATGAATTTTTATAGAACACACTCAAGAGATGATGGAAGGCCTTCAAGAAAATATACCAGAAAAATCCCAAATTAAATACTATGATTGTAATGAGCCCTGGTAATGTAGGGAATTGTCAAATTGCTATATTGTACACCTGAAACTAGTATGACACTGTGTGATTACTGGAATTAAAATTTAAAAATATATAAGGGGATTCAAAAACAATCCCAGGGAAAAATGACCTATTCAAGTCATATAACAATATTTTCAGTTTCCAGTAGGTGCCTGTGAAAAAAATCTGCTCAAAATGCATAAAATGAGAAAAGTGTACTCCATATGAATGAATAACTTGAACTTGTGCTAGTGAGGAAATAAACTTGAGTGAATGAATGAATGCTATTGTTAGTTGAACCATCGTCTCTTGATTTGTATTTTTGCAGGTACCCAACTCAAGAGGAGAAAATGTCTCTATTCAAGGTCTTCTCCCTGGGTTTTTTGCAAGTATCTGGGTAGATTTTATGGTTCCTTTTAAGTCTGCAGTGCTTTTAAGTCTTCAAGTGTCCAAGTTATAGAATTATCATTAAACACCGTTCTCTTTTTGGCTTTTGTAGATTCCAGTTACGAGATCGTTGAGAACCTCCGTGTGGTATTGAAGGCGAAATTTTGTTTGCACTAAGTACAAGATAATGGTGTTTGTACCGGAGTTAGAGCTCATGAGATCTTGCACATATCCAGGTAGACCATGTTGGTGTTCTGAAGCCAACCTAGCGACCTGTTTATTTGTGAGCATTTGTAAATTATAAGCAGTGATCAGGGCAGTTCTGCAGATGTCCTGTCATACTATGAAGGTGTCTCTAACTATGGTGTTTTTCTTGGAAGTTTGTAGCTGTCCAAGTAAGAATTGATGGTGTCCCTAATCAGGATAATGACCATGGGATTTTGCAGTTATCCAAGCAAGGGATGATGTGTCCCTACCATGATCTTGATACTGCACCTTTCTAAGTATTCAGGTAAGAGATGATGTTTGTCTGAATCTATTAGTGGCCACGGGGCTTTTACTGGTATGCAGGCAGATGATGACCATGTTTTTATCTATAGTGCTGAAATTTACATGGATCTAGGTAAGAGTTGATCTGTCCTTTAGCGTGCTAGTGGCCTTGGGATGTTTTAGTCTAGACAAGGAGTGTGTGTCCTTAACCATATTAATTACCGGGGGAGTTTGCACGTATCCAGTAAGATATCATATATCTACAACATAATATTTCTCTTCAGGTGTTTTAGATATTCTGAGAAGAGATGAACACTAATGACCGTAGGATTCGGCACATACCCAGTGAAAGAGATGATGGCATCTCTCTCAGCATTAGTGTCTATGGAAATGAAAGAAATGGAATGCTTTTTTTGATTAGCTGTATAATTTGTTAAAAGAATTTTAATGCTCAATGACTGTTAAATATTATTTGCAATTATATTTTCTTATATCCACTTAATTTCCCCATAATGACATTTGCACCAGGAATCTTAGGCCGATGTTTATGAAATGCGCTGGTATCTTGGAGGCATCAGTGCTGACTGACTTCATATGAAATGTGGTTATTCCTAAAGAAAACTGAGCTATAAACCCAATTCTTTTTTTTTTTTATTTAAAAAAAATTTTTTTAAGGTTTTATTTATTTGAGAGTGAGAAACACAGTTAGAGAGGGAACACAAGCAGCGGAAGTGAGAAAGGGAGAAGCAAGCTTCCTGCCGAGCAGGCAGCCCGATGTGGGGCTCGATCCCGGGTCTCCAGGATCATGACCTGAGCCGAAGGCAGTCGCCCAACCAACTGAGCCACCCAGGCACCCCTATAAACCCAATTCTTAAAGGATTGGGGGAACCAAGGAAGAAGAATATGGGTGTACATATTGTGAACAAAAAACATCTGTACTCTTTCCCCTCCTGATAGGAATTGGCAGTGGATGATAGGTCAGGAAAATTATGTGAAACATGATAGAGATTAATGGGGGACTTCAATATCTCTTATCTAAATACTCACGTATTAAATTATTATTTAGCTTATATCATTGACACATAGAAAATGAGAGCTGAATAAGAACTTGATGATCATTTAGCCCAACACCAGCATGAATGGGAGAGTCCTGAGTGCAGAGAGGTTAATCAAGGTCACACAGCTGTCTAGTTGTGATGTGCCCTTTCCATTATCCTGTTTTCTTAGTTTGGAAACCTGAGACCAATTAAAAGACAGTAAGACAAGTGCTTGTTTGAATCAATATAGCTCAGGAAATGCACTTCCAATTGGTCAGACTATTCATCATGCACTTTGATTTTTTTGTTCATCTGTTCAGTATAAAATTCTCCTTAGCCCTGGGTCTCTGTCCTAAACCCCCAGCTACAAATGCCTCCTATGAAGGGAAGCAGCCGAGTCTGAATATCAGTTCAGCCAAGTGGGATCCCTGTGAACCTCCGTTTTCCTCTGATATAACCGTTCCGAAGTCCATTTACAGCCGTTGTGCTCTGCTTTCAACACCATCGTACATAATGTCAGAGCAAGACCCAGTAGGTATGATTCCATAGGAAAAGAGAAGTAAAGGGGTTAATGTGCAACAGTGGATGACGATAGTGATGGGAAGGAATTTTTTTTTTTTTTTTTGAGAAAGAAAAACGAGGACGAGCAAACCTGACAAGATGCCTTCACCCCAGGCCACGCACATAGCAGGCATTCAGTGTTTTTTTAAGTAAATGAATGCTTCTGGAGAGTTTGGATGATTATGGATCAGCCCATTCAGCCACCTTGCTTCTAGTGTGTGAAGGCAAGAATGCTAAAAAATCCCACATCCGTGTGGCAGGAAGTGACTGTTACCGGAAATAAGACATGGGTCCAAGGGCAAGGCGTGGACCACCATTTTACTGGCCTGGATGATGGCAGAGCCCCCGTGGTTCTGGGCGGATGTGTTTGACGAGCTTGGAATTCATAAAACAGGTAAGCCAAAAAAGCCGGAGATGTAGCTCAGGGCCCAATATGCTATTTAATTAAGGAAACGTTCTTTCATCTTCCCATTGTTTTCCTTTTAGTTTTTGAAAATTTTACAAATTGTTGTCACAAAGATGTTGAAAAAGAAAAAGCCAACCATTTTACCACCCCTGAAGCACATACAGAAGTAAAGAAAATTACGTGTGTATCCGTCATCATCCATATTAGTACATCTTACATAGTTACCATAGGGCTGATGTAATTTGGGGACGATTTCTTTCTCTTAAAATTGTAAATATGTATGCACATATTTTCATATCTAGAAAATTGCAAAAATGACAAGGAAAAATGTAAGCGTGTAAATCCACGCACACAGAAGGCCTTCGTTCAACACCTCTCATAGGGACACTTCCACGCCCCGGGGATCAACAGTGAAGAAGCTAGAAAACACCCATGCCCTAAGGAAGATTCCATTTTCTAGTATGTTACAATTCCAGTGACGCATACATCCGGGGTCCCTGTTTTTTCAGCATTTTGTTGTCCCAGCATAATTATTAACGGCTCTCACTCTCGGGGGTGTCTAGACAACAAGTAAATGGACAACCTGGATATAATAATATACAAGCGAAGACATACTTTAATCACACTAGTAGCTGCTATAAAAGCAAGGTAAGGTGATACTGATTGGGGAATGGAACTTCTTTAGTTTGAGCTAAAACAATGAAAGAGCTAAAATAATGAGAAGAAAGAGCCAGTTGGGAAGACCGAAGGGGTGTGAGCATTCTAGGAGTAGCAAATACAAGCAGACCTGTGGAGAGGATGGAAAGAGGCAATGTGGGTGGAGGGCAGTGCCGGGGGAGGGAGAGGGACCCCAAGGACAGGGAAACGCAAGGGCTAGATTTTGCAGGGCCTGGTGCATCATGGGGTGGGGCGCGGCTTGCTTTGGAAAAGCAGTAGGTGCTTTTGAAAGAAAACAAAGTGACCTGATTTGTGTGTCTTTGCCCAGTTTACTCAATTCCACAGTACAGCCAATCGGTATCTGGTGAGGGACTCTCATGTTTACCATCCAGCGCCTCTATTTCTTGCCAGCCCTGGAATGAACCATCGATGATAGGGCGGCAAGCTTACCACTGAGAGGAAGTTCTCAAGAAACATTTTCATAGCTCTCTTCCCCCATAGTATTAAAGAATAAAATACATCCAAGTGTTTACTTTTAGGACATGAGAACAGGCTTACAAACAAATACTAATTTTTACAAGTTTATTCAAGTTCCCCTCTCATCGTGAATGCCATTTGTTAAGGATTTTGTGGTTTGAAAGTAGTCGAGACAAGTCTCCAGCCTCCAGGGAGTGGCCATCCCATCCGGGGCTGACTTACGCCCCCGTGGCTGGAATTGGTTTGGACCAGGAGGGAAGAGCAAGATGCCACCACCTGGTAGAGGTTCCTGGTAGAGGTTCCTGGTAGATGTTCCGGTAGCTTCCACATTCCCCACTGGGAAAGGGGCCGTGCCCTGAGCCGACGTCCCCGAGACTGCTGAGCCTCGCAGCCCCACGTTTTGGTGGCCCCTGGGGCCCCTCTGACCTCCGACTGGGTCCCTTACTGTCTGAATCACTCAGCAGATTCGCTCTCACCGGCCGGCTAGTTCTGTGTCCCAGTTCGCACTCTGGGTTGGAAAACTCTGCTGATTTCTTGTTTCAGCAACATCCGAAGCGTAAAACAAAGAGAAGCATTTCCGTTATTCACTCATATAAATAATGAGTTGCTCGAGACAGCCGGGAGAGCAGGACTGCAGTCAGCACGGCAGCGAGCGACGGGTCATTATCTCGAGCACCCCCTTGCCTGGCGCCAGGAGTCCTGTTAGGACCTCCATCTCTGTCACCCTTTGGGACTTCTAGCCTTTTCCGTCTCCCTCAGGACTAGTTAAGACAGATGCTGGTGTGTCGGTGAGGTTTTGAAAATAACAGTTTTCATAGCAGCGGTTTGAGTTAATGGTGTTTTCCATCTCAAAAATGTTAATTATACTTTAGCTCCCTGGGGGGCTTGGGCCAAGATAATATTTCTGGAGAGAGTTACGGCTTTTCCCTCAAGCCACAGAGAGTCCTCAAGGAAACAGAAGGCCTGGGGGCTTCTACCTAACAGTCCTTTGCCTGAAAGAGGATTTAACGCCCCTTTAGAACTTCTGTGAAGCTCCAAAAACCAAGTGTTCCTTGTGATGCTTTGTCAAGTGAAAACCCTTGCAGTGCTTTTTTCAACGATGTCCAGCTAGTATAAACCACCTGTCAAAAGTACTTTTTGTTAACTGTTATGGAAAAGTGGGTATGTATTTAGTGCAGTAGGAAAATAGAGTCAACCGCAAGCCTCAGTCAATTCGGTAAGATAATAGTTATTTCTTGGCAGGAAGAGGAAAAAAAGAAAAAATCCCAAGCAGGTGTGAGTAAGAAGGAAGGAAGGATATGGGAGAATAAGGGATCCTCAGAAGCATGCCTTCTATTTCCTCATGCTGGCACAGAAATCCAAACAGAAAAGCTTTAAGAGAAACACCTGGAAAAACAGTATCTCACAATGGTAATGCAGAAACACAGGCAATGCTAAGATTATTCATGGCCATTGTTATGTAAGTGATGCCCCGCTGGCTGTGGTTTTGTCTCATCTCCCACCCCCTGGGACCTTTGACAGTGTCTAGAGGACACCTGTGGCTGTCCTCAGTTGAGGGGCAAATGGAGGGACACTGGCAGCTAGAGTATGCCTGAAACTTCCTACAATGCTCATGACGGTTCCCAACCCCAAAAAAGGCCCAGCCCCAAATCCCAATCGTGCTCAGGTTGAGGAACTCTGCTCTAAATGGTTACTTTGTCAGAAAGGTAACTTCAAATCCCCCCAGCCAGTTGGGGTGATGATGGACCTCAATGCCCTCACCTCCAAGCTGGCTCTCCATGGTGGTCCTTCCCACTGCTTGCCCCCCGACACCTTCATTAGGCCTGGGAGCCCATCTGTGCAAAGTCTTAACTCTAACACGTTCCTAGCTGCTGCACTGTCAATTTTCTCGAAGTTAACCATTGTGCTTTCACTCTGAAGTGGTCCAGGGTCCTTTTAATTAAGACTTAAGCACATTTCTGCTCAAATATACCAGCCAATTTATTTCTTTTGAGGGGAAACAAGGTCAAATGCCAGGTCAAGGAAAGACCCTTCTGGAGGAAAGCTCTACAGCACATTGTGCTAACTTTCTCATGCTGGTGGGGAAAAAGAGGAGGCTTTGTATTCTTCTACAACTTTGTCTCAGAATTATCTATTGAACCGCATTTGACCGTTCTGGGTAAACAGGTGGGTGCCAGAGTCCCTAGAAAATGCAGCTGAGAAAGAGGACACAAGGGGGAAAGACGAGACCCAGAACTTTCGACTGTAGTGAGCATCACATCTTCCCTTTTTTATTTCTGAGTTTTACTATGAAGCAAAGATGTTGAGAGCTGGTAACTTCAACCAAAATTATGTTCAAGTGAAGAAAGCTTTGGGAACCATGCCTGTTTATATTTCTCATTCCACTGCAGTCAAGATTTAGTACGCCACGTACGGTATGAATACTTGTTGCAGACTGAAATTCCTCTCTTGGAGATCAGTTAAGCAGGGAGATAGGTCATAAAAACAGCTCTCTGAGACTCGAGGTAGAGGAGAGTTTTCCAGGGACTGAGGGAGGGGATGTGGGGAGTTAGCGCTTCATGGTTCAAGGCTCTGGGGTGATGGACAAGTTTTAGAAACCGCAGACAGTGACGACTGTGCAACTTCGTGAAGGTAATTGATGTTCCTGAATTTTACACTGAAAAATGGTTAAAATTGCAGATTTGCCATCCTACGTGTTTTCCCACAGTTCAAACACAACTACCTGAAGTAGCTGAGTGTGGCTGTAGATGATGAGATCCATGCCAACGGTCTTGACAGTAAGCGGAAGAATCTGTCATTGAGAAACAAAATGTCTTGACTTCCTGGTTGTCCTTAGGTGCTGCATCGCCTCTTAGTCTGGATCCACCAAGAAGTAAAGGGCAAGACGAAATGAGTAAAAGTGTGGGGGCCATCTGGGGAGGGTTCCCCCGTGCAGGGCAAAAGGGAGGAATCAGAAGCAGGCAGAGGGCCTCCCGATGGCTTTGCGGGTCTGATGCACAGAGAGGGAAGAGAGGGAGAAGGGGGATGGAGGAGGAAGAGCCTCGGGAGGAATGCGCAGGCAGGAATGTTTCCTGATTGATGGGCCATCTTCGAGTCCAAGTGTCCTCTCACAGGCATCCCTCATCCTCCAGCCATGGGCCCAGAAGAGCTTCTCTGCTGTGTTTCATTGCCCGCAGCCTGCGGCCTGAGGGGGCGTGGCCTCAGTGCATACAGGTGGCAGACACAGAGGGCAGCAGCCAGTGTTGTGAAACACTTTGGTTCCTGGCAACTGGTTGCCTAGAAGGAGCTCTGGTGAGCGCACCTCTGTGACCACCCCCCACTCGCCACACTGAAAGCTCACCACCCCTCTCTTCCAGGCATTAGCCCCAGTTCACAAGAGGGGAACTAAATAAATTCCCCCTAAAGCACTTGGCCCTTAAGTGGTCTCGTCTGCTTCCAAAGTCGGGTTCGAAAGACCCTGAAAGCAGTGTTTTGTCCCCTATCATGTGGCAGATGAAATGACTATTCAGCAAGTTCATAAGTCTCCCATCCCTTCTCATCTTCATGGGAAGGATTACCCCCAGCCCCACTGATGTGAACTTGGCTGTGTGTCTCATTTTGGCCTTGGAATGTCAGTGGGAAGGACTCCCGGGCCAGTGCTGGACCTCAGCTCCGAGAGGTGACATGTGTTTGCACTCCCTTCTTCCAGGACAAGGCCAAGTCACGAGAAGGTCATAGGCCAAGAATGAGAGTAGCCCAGTCAACCCCAGCCTGAAGCCAGCCTGCAGACCCAGGAGTGAGAAGATCTTATAAGCCGCTGAAGATTTGTTGCCTTTACAGAAGAAATAATTGATCCTGCAAGGGACAGATGGCAAGGGCTTCATGGAGAAAGGCACATTTAAGAAGGTCATTCTTTACAATTATACTTTTGAAAATAAAAATGTCTCATCTCTTCATTGTCAAAAATCTGGAAAATAAGGAAAGCATTAAACAAAGTCAAAGACATCTCCGTCGTTTCTTACTAGAATCCTGCTGCATGCATACTCGCCTTTATACACTCTGAGGCTTTGCCTTTTTTGCCTCCTATCCTATCAGCAATCTGCGTTCTTACATTTGATCAAATATTCTTTGAAACCAAAGCCTATCGGTTGCATAATATGCATTTCCACGATAACTTGAGCTTCAAGGACAAGCTGAGGCACACCAGAAGGACATTCTTTGGTTCATTTGTTTTCAGTTATTTATTGAGTACTTACTCTGTGCCAGGCCCTGTCACAAAGTAGACAAAATCCGAATGTCCGTCAACAGGTAATTGATAAGTTGTGGTAGATCCATATAATGGAATAGTGCTTAGCAGTAAAGAACTACTGATATGTAATACAACGTGACTGAAGCTCAGAAACGTTACACTGAGTGAAAGAAGCCAGATACCGAAGGCTGTATGTTACGATTACATTTTTATAAAACTCTAGATCATTCAAATCTTTAGAGACGGGAAGCAGACTAGCAGTTGCAGGGGAAGGAGGTTCAGGAGGGAAGAAAGGAATTATAAGGGGCATGAGAAACCTTTAGGGGGTGATGGATATGTTCATTACCTTGATTATGGTGATGTGTTCATGAATGCACACATAGGTCAAAACTTTCAATATGTGCATGTCAGTTATGCCTCAATAAATCTGCTTTTTGAAAAGAAGCCATAGGAGTAGGGCGGGGGCTGACCAAGAGGAGGATAAGCATCGAAGCAGAAAGAAAAGCATATGCAAAGACAGAGAGGCATTTTATTTAATAAGCACATAGGACTTAACCGCTGGACAATGTTCCAAAAATTTAACAAGTATTAACTCATCTTACCTTTACAGCCGCCTTGGGAGCTAAGTCCTATTAATACCATCTCCACCTTACAGGTTGAGAAGTTCAGCCCCGAAGATATTAAGTAACTTGCCTAAAGTAACAACAACAACTGTCACAGCTGGACTTTGAACCCACAAGCCTGGATCTAGAGTTCATGCTTTTAAAGACGACGACACGCTGTCTCCACCTATCAGGAACATACCCGGTGGTATTTGCGGATATATCTGAAACGCCACATTGACTGGCCAAGTGAAGAGGCTGGAGAGGAAGGAGACAACCGCGGAGTGTAGGTTGGGGTAAATTCACTTAAGTATGAAAAGTCCAGTTCTACAATGGGAATATATGTTAGAAGCCTCCTGAATGATATCTTTATTTTGCATTGACTGATTTTCATTCATTATCAAATTCTAATTGTATCCTCAGTGGAACTCATCTGAAAACAAGCCTTCTGCCACTCTTGGAAGGACTTAGTCCCAGAGCACAAACTGACCAGCTGGTGTGTTATGCTCTCCCAGTAGCTTAAGAATCAGGTGACATTACTCACAAAAAGAGACATAGTCCCTGTCAGAGGGTCCAAGGGCTTTCCTTCACACCCACTGGGGGAGATGCAAATAGACAGAGGGAGGCAGAAGCCCTAAGCCTTCCCGTTAACAACTATAGAACTACTGTTGCTTTTCTGTCTGGCAGACATCTCTCAGATCACTAACAGAATCTCCTTTGCCTGCTTGAAACCACAAGAAGGACATGTCTGGAGTCTGGGCTCTTTAAAGGCTATTACCCAAAAACGCAGGTCGTAAGATCCTTAAACTTTATGCCAACCACAGAATACAGCTTCAGCAGCAGATGTGTTAGGGACGCGAGCCTTCGTGCCTTGTGTCTTCTGGAATCGAGGAGTTCATCGCTGCTCATCTTGACCAACCCTGTGTCACTTCTTCCGGGATCCCAGCCTTCAAACTGAAGCCTCCTCCTCAGTCTTTCCCTCTCTCCATTTCCTGCCAAGACCTATCTGGAGAAGACTGAAGAGGTAAACGGGTCCTTAGTGTGGCTGCCCTGAGGTCAACAGCCTAGCCCTCACGGGGGTCAGGAAATTTGAGCTCCCCGCTTTGTTCGCTCTGGCTGCCCTAACAAAGAGCCTTTGATTGGCTGGCTTGAACAATCAAAATAGATGTTCTCACTGTTCTGGAAGCTGGAAGTCCTAGATCAGGGTGCCAGCATGGTCAGGTGCTGGCAATCGTGCTCTTCCTAGTTTGTTGACGACCTCCTCCCCTTTGTGTCCTCAAATGGCCTTTCTTCGGTGCCTGCGTGGGGACGGTGACCTTCCTCTTCTTAAGAGGCCACCAATCCCGTTGAAGTACGACTCTACCCTTATGACCTCATTTAACCTTAATTACTTCCTGAAAGCCCATGCTCCAAAAACAGGCACATTGGGGATCAGGGCTTCAACATGTGAATTTGAGAAGGACACAGTCAGTTGCAGGGGACACTAGCAGTTGCAGGGGAAGGAGGTTCAGGAGGGCCCCCATATTCTGTGCTACACTCATTTTACAGTGACCCCAGCCTCCTCGCCTCCCGAAGGAAAGCCACCCTCCCCCAGTGAATGCATCTGAGATTGCAAACTCCAGAGCCATAGGCTAGACTCAGCTTTCACAAATATTTTGTTTAGCCCGCAGTTTTGGAACAAATTTAAAGGCGTTATCAACATTTAAAACTCGGAATATAGCAAATCGTCTCTCACTTTCTAGCTTTTCTCAAAGGACATCTGTAACAGAGTGTGTTTTAATCTTTGTATTGGCCTTGAGAGCTCAACATCAAGCTTGTGTCCAAAGGCTCAAAAAGCAGGGCAGGCCTTCTGGAGTGTTCCATCTCTTCCAACCTTAATTAAGTTTTTCTCCCCTGTTCATCCAGTTATCTATCTTGTATCGCATCTTGTGGGTATTTATAATCCATTTCAAATTTAGAGAGAAAGAAAACCAGGTATATAAAATAGATACGTAGAGATTGCCCCTCAATACATGCTTACTGTGAGAATAAGTGAATGAACGAGAATGTGCCTCACATCCATGTATAGTTTCAAAATGTCCAAGGAGAACTGCTTACTGAGCCTGAAAACAAATGTAACATTTGAAAGGCAATTTGTTGTTTGACAAAATCTTGAAAAGAACTAATATATAATAAGGGGGAATGTATCACTCATAAATTGATGAACGTGTGGGGCCTCATAGATTATAAAGTGCTTTCCTATATAGTATCTCACGGCTGGCTCATACCTATTAACCCTTGCGGGGAGGAGAGCTTAATGCTTACAGCCCAGCAGTGAAGATCAACGGCAACTCAGATCAAGCACCTGTATTTGTTTATCCCTGTTCTGACCTGGGCCCAAAGTCATGGGTGCGTGAGCGGTGCAGAAAGAAGTCATGACTTGGATAAAGATGGGTCTGGAAGCATTTGTCCAAGGCTGGGTCCTCGCATACACAACACACTGCGATCTGTCAGGATGTTTGCAGATTAACGATCTCACTAGAGGCTTACAGGCTAGTATTATTTCCGTGTAACAAATGTGTAAATTAAAAGAGAATGATGAACGACGTGCCAAGTTCTCACTGCTATTTGGGGAAAGAAGTGGACCTAAAACCCTGGAGAGCTGACCCCAAACCCAGGTTCACCGCAGCAACCTGGCCGGAGGTGTCGTCGGGGAGCAGCAGAACCATGGGATGGCAACAGGTGTTACGCAGAACAAAGTTGTGGGGAAAAAAAGAACGAAAAGCTCCATGATGAAGTGGATTTGGAAAGCATTTTGCAGGACTTCTTAGAGATTTGAACATACACCACCTACAGCCAAGTTAAAAGGCAGAAGCTGGTGTGTGGCATTTTCCCAAATCAGGAGACCACGCGCCCCATTCTTTAGGGGTGTTTTGCGTAACTAGTGCTCTTGCAGACATTCCTGGAGAAACATTTTCCTACATCAATCATGGGGTATGTCAAATCCTGGGTGACATCGCAGTCCCAAGAATTGTTCATTCTCAAGGCCAAGTGTTATGGGACCTAGGGTCACGGAATTAGAACAGAAGTTCATTTGAAATATGGGAAGTTCCTTGTGTTCATGGTCACTAGCACTCTCTAGGGAAGGGTCATCGTTCCCCACCCCATTAACGGCAGGCTGGGCCATAGAATTTGCTTTGCCCAGTGGAACACAAGTGGACCCAACTCATGTGACTTCCCGGCAGATGATTTAGAGTCAGCATGTGGTTTTCTTTCTTTCTTTTTTTAAAGATTTATTTATTTATTTATTTATTTATTTATTTATTTATTTATTTATTTGCGAAGAGAGAGCAAGCATGAGAGGGGAAAAGGTCAGAGAGAGATGCATACTCCCTGCAGAGCTGGGAGTCTGATGTGGGACTCGATCCCGGGACTCTGGGATCATGACCTGAGCTGAAGGCAGTCACTCAACCAACTGAGCCATCCAGGCGCCCCAGCATGTGGTTTTCTATGCACATTTCCGTCTGCCATGATGACTGGCCATCAGTCTGGGGTCTGGCGTGAGGACAACCAGAGGGGTTGCCCACCCTGCTGTTTCCAGTGAGGAAAAATAATCCTTTGCTGTTACAAGCTTCTGAGATTTGAAGGAATTTGTTACTGTCGCATAACCTATCCTGTCCTGTTGATTACAGTTTCCAAAACATTTTTCATCACATGATTAAGTGCTGGTATGGTGGTTCTTCTCCAAACACTAATTCATATGTAATACTTGAACAGTTGTTAGGAGTCAGCAGAAAATTTAATGGTCCTAAATTTAGGAGACTTGTTTCTTACTTGTTTGCCCTTGATAATATTACTGAACTCCCCTGAAATTCTACTTAAAAAAAAAATCCTTTGAAAAGATTTAAAAAATGCCTAAACAGCTTACCTCACACAGTTGATGAAACAGTCATATACGGAAGGATTTTAGAAACCATAAAGTCCTAAACAAATGTAAGGCCTACGAATCAGTGTGCTGTTCTAGGCTGGGTTTCAGATCTCCTGTCTCCTCAATGAAATGACAGTGGAGGGAACGCCAAGTGGGGAAGCAGGAGCTCAAATGCTCTTGACCCATGGCTATGGTTCGTTTTCATTGTATTTCATGCATTTTATTTTTATAGCCAAAGACTTCTAAATTAATGAACATGAGAGTTTCTCCATGTCCGATTAGGATGCTTTGGGCTCTAAGTAAAAGAAAGCCAAGCTCACACACACTTGAACAGTAAGAGAATATTTCATCTGACAAAACACCATGTCCAGAAATTGGGTGATTGACAGGTACTCGAGAGCTCTATGATGTTAGGCTCCGGCTCTCCCTGATTCCTCCTTGTACTGTCCTTAGCAGCAGCTTCATTCTCAAGCCGAAGTTTCCTTTGTGGTCACCAGATGTCTGCGGGAATAAATCACATCCAGCATCTTCTTTGGTCAGATCAAGCTAGAGAGAGAGAGAGAAGAGATACAAATACTTCACTCACACAACCACTGTAAGTCCTTCTTCGGTTAACCGAAAACCAGTGCCAAGTGCTCATTGGACTCGTGTCGGCGGTGGGCGGGGGGAATCAGCTCAGGAGCTCAGATGCGGGTGCCAGAACAAAATCAAGGTCTGTTAGAAAGGAGGAAGGGAGAAACAGACAGGAGCTAATATTCTGTAAGTCAGCCCACCAGGACATCTAGCAGCTCATACAGTTCCCTAGACCTGTGAACTGTTTCACGTTCAGATTTGCAAACCTGATAATTGGGCATAAGCAAAATCTCTTAACACTTAGCTCCACCATCTGTTGCTGACATAACAATTTTACATAATATGAAAAATGCCAGATGGAAGCTATGCATTAACCATGTTCAAGATGTTTTATGCACACAACATACACGGAGTGGAAGTGGCTTTGTTTACGCACTGTTGAGCTGGTAGGCTCTCCGGTTAGAATTGCGGCCACTGATGCAAGACAAGCTCAGAGCTTCCTCATCCCCTGTGTCCCCCTGGTGTTTGGAAAGCCACGTGCACTGGCAGCCCCAGAATATCAATCCAGGACAGACATAGAAGCTCCAGTTTGTTTGGAGCTGGGCACCGGGAAGGGGAAGACACAGGTATTTGATATTGTGTTCCCAGAGCAAATACGGGTTTTAGCTCAGAATTTATATTATGGTAAGTAAAACTAGTGAAGTTTTCTAAAAGATGTTTTTATTTTTACTCGAATCATATCCTGTACCAATTTCCTACACACTCTACACTGCCACCGCATGTGCACGCAGCCACGTTAAGACTATAGTTTTGAAAATGGCGTCCACCATATGCAGTGTCATCCAGCAGCTTGCCCTTTCATGCATCGCTTGATGAGTCTTAGCCCTGTTGCTCTAGCTCCCTCTTTTGAACTGCTCTATAATATTCCAAATATAGTATCATCTATTAACCTATTCTTCTGCTGATGACTGTTTAGTCTTCCTGGTTGTCCCTGTTGCAAATGATGATGTGATGGCCAGTCTGGTGTGTGACTCCGTGTGCACAGGTCAGAGTTGTCCAGGTTACAGAGCCGCAGGATAGAATGAGGAAACCCATTCCATCATGATTTATCAAGTCACATCTCTCTCAGCAATGTAGGAAAGTTCCTTTTTCTTCATTTTCCCAATCTGTTGGCCATGAAATGGCCTTATCCCAATAACCAGAGAAATAAAGCTACTTTTTACTTATTTGACATTCAGTTTGCCTCTTCTGTGAATTTGCTTTTTGATATATTTTCCCCATTTGGGGATCTTTGTCCTTTTTTTGTTGCATTATAAAAATTTCTCCAAATATTTTAGATACTAACATTTGTTGATTATATGCATTGCAGATATCTTCTAAGACTTGTCTTTTACATTTTGTTTAAAGTGTTTTTGTTGCATTTAGGTTTATAACTTCAGCATGTCTTTATTTGTCGACCTTTTCCTTAAGTAGGAGTTTTGTTTTGATCTTATCTATGGAATCTTCCAAAGATTATAGATTATAAAGAGATTTCCCTTGATTTTTTTCCCAAACGTTTTCATGGTTTCTTTTGACATTTAGATAGTCTGCCTGGAATTTATTTTTGTGAGGTGTAAGATAGTGATTTAATTTTCTTTCCAGGAGGATAACTAGTTTTTCCAGACTCATTTGATAATGAGTTCATACTTTCCACACTAATTTGTAGGGTCTTCTCTGTTCTGCATCGAGTCTCTATATACGCATGGGTCTATTTTGTTCGATTTAAATAGTGTACTGTCTACATTTCTATATCTCTTTAATAAATCTTGATATATGGCAGAGCCATATTTTGAGTCAACCTGACTGAGCCAAGGGGTGCCCAAGTCGAACATTATTTCTGGGTGGGCATCATCTAATCCACTGAGGGCCTAAATGAAACAAAAGGCAGAAGAAGGGATGATTTGTTCTCTTCCTCCCTGCGTGTTTGAGCTGGAATATGCATCCGTCTTTACGGGGCTTTGCGCTGGGATTTGCGCCATCGGCTCCCTGGCTCTCGCCACCGCGATGGCACCACCAGCTTTCCCCGGTTTCCAGCTTGTAGACAGCAGACTGGAGGACTTCTCAGCCTCCGCAGTCATGTGAGCCAATTCCCAATTCCTCATAATAAATCTACATTTCTATCTCATTGATCCTGCTTCTCCAGAGAATTCTGACTAGGGTGGTGTCTTTTCTCTCCTATACAAAGGTTAGGGTCAGCTTGTCAAAGTCCATGGAAAACCCTGCTGAGACTTTTCTTTCAGCCCTATTGCATTTATAGATAAATTTGGAGATAAGTGCCATGTTCTTTTTTTCTTTAATGTTTTATTTATTTACTAGAGAGCACAAGATGGGGTAGAGTCAGAGGGAGAGGGAGAAGCAGATTCCCCGCTTAGTGGGGAGCTTGTCTTGGGGCTCAATCCGAGGATGTTGGGATCATGACCTGAGTCAGAGGCAGACACATAACCCACTGAGCCACACAGGTGCCCACAAGTGCCATGTTCTTCTTGTTCTTTACTTCTGGGAACCTGTGATCTCTGCATATATGTGCAACACCTTTCACATCCTAAAGTGCTGTTTTGTAATTTTCTCCATGCAAGACTTTTCACATCTTGTGCAAATTAATTCTTAGATATTTTGTAGTTTGGGTTGCTGTGATAAATGAAAACTTGATTGTAAAACCTTTACAATTAGTCATTACCGTGAGTAGAAATGCTGAAAAGGTTAGTGTGTTGATATTGTATTCAACACAGCATTGAGGAACATCATCGAAAAGACGTGACTATGGATAGATCCAGGAGCTGGACCCAGGCATTCCTAGGCTCCTTGTGCCCTCCCCTTCCTGGGACTATGGGTTCCATTTGCCTTTCGCACTCCCACAGTCTGCTCTGAGGATGTGGGCTTGAGACAGTGATGTGATCGTGGGAACATCTGCACAGTATATGTGACTAAACCCAATTAAGGCCCCTTTATAAACTTCTAACAGTCAGTGAATGGGTGTGAGGGTCCATTTGTCTCACTGTAGCCTAAGACACGCCTCATATGTAAGTTCCTTCTGCTTAATAAAACTGCCACCTACCAACAGAGTGGCCCGCCTCACCTATTTCTCCCTGCCCTCCAAGGGCGGAGGCTGGTTTCACGTCACAATCCTGAAGCTCCCAAGAGGGTTATGAACAGACACACATTGGCCAGACCTTCTTATCCATCTAAAAGTTTTAGATTCTCTTCACTTTTCTATGGGGATGATCATATTGTTTACAAATAAAGACTGTTTTATCTTCTTTTTAAAAAGTTCTTAAACCTCTTATTGTTTTGACTTATCTAGAACCTCTAATACAAAATTGGCCCATGAGCTAATTCTTTCAATCCTGATGGAAATGGGAATGATTCCAAAGTTTCCAGTGAAGTCTGATTATCTGCTACAAAGGTTGGTAACCAATATACCTTGTCAGGGAAAGAAATTCCTTTCCATTACTGGTCTGCTAGTAGCTTTTGTCCCAGTTACTTCTGTTGAATCCTTTTATTAATTGGAAAAATGCTTCTTACACTCTCATCTTCAAATGTGATATACAATATTAATAAAATTCTAACAGTTAAAATATTTATTCAGTGTTAAGAGAAATCCCACTTGAAATATTGTATGGTTCTGTATATAATCTTTTTGACATGAGTAAATTTATATTTTTATGTACTTAAATGTAATAATTTTAGTCCTTTTCTTATTTTTTATTAAGTTCTTTATTTTAATCCTAGCATCATTCCTTTTCCTATTTCCTTAAGGAAATAATCTTGTTTCCTTAGTCTATAATAATCGTATCTCTTTTAGCTTCCCTCTCTGACTTACGCTTACAAGGTCCTTCCCCACTCCAATATTCAACTATCAACATTTCTCCACTATTTTTTGCAATTCTTAAAAGTATTTACATTTTGTTCTTTGTATGATGTGAAATCGAAATTTAACACTTGCCCCCCAGATAGTCAATTCTTATTAACTCTTTGGTGAATAGTGTCTTAACCACTAGTTTGTGATGCTTTCTTTATTACATATTATCTTCTCGAATAGATTAGGATTGTTTCTCTATAATCACTTTCTTTCCATTGACGAATAGGCATTTTCATGCTAGTGTCACCATGTTCCCACTTCTGTCATTTTTCAAACGTGTCTTTGTGTGTGTGTGTGTGTGTGTACACACAGAAAAGTAGAACAATGCCATAATGCATCTCTTTCTAAAGGAAGTATTGAACCAGGGTCTATTGACATATTTTTTTTAAATTACAGTGTGCTTTTATATCTAGCAAAGAAGCTCATTTAATTACTCTTTTTTTTTTTTTAAGATTTTATTTATTTGACAGAGAGAAACACAGCCAGAGAGGGAACACAAGCAGGGGGAGTGAGAGAGGGAGAAGCAGGCTTCCCGCCGAGCAGGGAGCCCGATGTGGGACTCGATCCAGGGTCTCCGGGATCATGACTTGAGCCAAAGGCAGTTGCTTAACCAACTGAGCCACCCAGGCGCCCCTCATTTAATTACTCTTGCAGGTGTGTTCAATCAGCATGCTAATTTGGAAAACACATACTTCTTTTTTAAATAATTATTTTAAGATTTTATTTAGTTATTTGACAGAGAGAGATCACAAATATGCAGAGAGGCAGTCAAAGAGAGAGGGGGAAGCAGGCTCTCCAGTGAGCAGAGAGCCCGACGTGGGACTCAATCCCAGGACCCTGAGATCATGACCTAAGCCAAAGGCTTAACCCTCTGAACCACCCAGGCGCCCAGAAATCACATACTTCTATAATATTCAGTCTTCTCATTCTGTTACATGGGCTATATAGTCATTTATTCAAATTTTCTTTGAACTCTCTCAGTGTATCTTTTTAAAAAAATTTTTTTATTTTTCCCATAACCCAGCCACTCTATCCCTCCCCCACATCCCACTCAGTATATCTTATAACTCTCCTTATATAGATTTACTTTTTAAATTAAGGTTATATCTGGATATTTTGAGGTAGAGCATTGAACCCTCAACATAGCATTTTTTTTTTTTTGACTAGTTACTTCAGGGAGAGCAGGAAAACTGGTTACATTTTTACATTTCTCCTTAACCAGGCATATTACTAACCTTCTGTAAAGACAACCACTTTTTAATCATCTCCAAGTTTCTCAATGGGCAATTAACTCCAAATAATCCATTTCGTTTTCTCATTTTCTTCTCTTTCTATTTTTCTAAGTAATCTCCACACCTAATGTGGGGATCAAGGCTTGCACACTCCACTGACAGAGCCAGCCACGCATCCCTTGTTTCCTCATTTTCTTTCTTTCTTTTTTTTAAAGATTTTATTCATTTATGTGACAGAGACACAGCAAGAGAGGGGATGCAAGAAGGGGGAGCGGCAGAGGGAGAAGCAGGCATCCCGCCGAGCAGGGAGCCCGATGCAGGGCTCGATCCCAAGACCCTGGGATCAGGACCTGAGCCACCCAGGTGCCGGTTTTCTCATCTTCAATAACGATGTTCCTATAGCTGTTCTAGAATTGTATTAACTAACAATGGTGTTAGAGATCCTTGTTTTCTTTTTCTTTTTCTTTAAAAAATTTTTTTAAAAGATTTTCATTTATTTGATTGAGAGAGAGAGAGCACAAGCAGGAGAGGGAGAAGCAGGCTCCCCACCAAGCAGGGAGCCCGACGCGAGGCTTGATCCGAGGACTCCAGGATCACGACCTGAGCTGAAAGCAGATGTTTAACTGACTGAGCCACCCAGGCACCCCAAGATCCTTGTTTTCTTTCTGATTTTAATGGCATCCTGCTTCCTGTTTTGGTTCTTTATCAAATAATGTATGGTCCTGATGAAATGACTTCATTTGTGTTTTGTCTGGATCCTCTAGGCTGTGGTAAGCAACTTGTAAAGACAGCATTCTGTGCAAGCATGTCTCATACTCTGGGTCTGATCTCCGCAGCCCCTGGCCCAGAGCAGGGAACTCAGTCAGGGCCAGAGAGAATCTGTCTTGTACTGGAATCCTGGGGAGGCCCAAACATACTGGGGCTGCTTGTCTCTGGATCTGGCTGCGTGACTACACAATTCTGCTCTCCCAGGAGTGCCTGCGTGGCTCAGTGGTTAAGCATCTGCCTTCGGCCCAGGTCATGATCCAGGAGTCCCGGCATCAAGCCCCGCATTGGGCTCCCTGCTCGGCAGGAAGCCTGCTTCTCCCTCTCTCACTCCCCCTGCTTACGTCCCCTCCCTAGCTGTGTTTCTCTCTGTCAAATAAATAAATAAAAATCTTTAAAAAACAAAAAAACCAAGAAAACAATTCTGCTGTCACATAAGCCTGGGGTTTCTACCTCAGCCCCCAGCAGACAGTTGGGTTTTCCTCACATGCTGCTATCTGTCCTTAATGACATGCTCAGGAATAAGTGGAAATGGGAGCTATTATGTCAGCTGGGGCCCACTTGACACACTGAGAAATATTCTGAGCAGAATAATTTACTTGTCATAAAATAACATATTTGATATCCGAGTTTCCCACCAATCCTGTAGCAAGAGGTAAACGCCATTAACCATTTGGGGTGGGGGGCAGGTATGGGTCTAGGCACGCACATACTTATAAATACACGGATTTCTATACTCATGTTCTCTGCCTTTCAGATATATGCACATCTTTGAATAATGTCAGTCCATTTTTGTAACTACTTTCCAACTCATATATATATTGCTTGTTCTTTTCAATAGCTATATAATACTTCACCATATGGCCATTCTATAAACATCCTTTCCCCTATTAATATAGAATTCCAGTTTGTTTCCTTGTATCTTGAACCAACATATATTTAGTATAGATTTCTAGAAATAGGTTGTTGAAGTATAAACTAAACATATATTTTTTTAAATTATCTTAATTTTAAGAGATACTTTCAACCACTCCTTCATCTATGAATTCATAGTCTGGTTCATGAACTGTTACTTCCTGGTCCATGATAAGATAAGAATAGAACTTGAGAGTAGTATTTAGAAACATTTATCATAAATTGATATTTCCATGAGAGCTAAGCATGTGATTTTATATTTTATAAAAGTATTGGAATAAAAAAACCTGATTATTTTTTTTTAAGATTTTATTTATATGACAGAGAGAAACACAGCCAGAGAGGGAACACAAGCAGGGGGAGTGAGAGAGGGAGAAGCAGGCTTCCCGCCGACCAGGGAGCCTGATGTGGGACTTGATCCCGGTCTCTGGAATCATGACCTGAGCCGAAGGCAGTCGCTCAACCAACTGAGCCACGCAGGCACCCCTGGAGAATATTGATTATATGATATCAAAAGCTTTCTCCCTCTCTCTTTTTTTCCCTTCGCTTGTTTGTTTTGTTTCTTAAATTCCATGTATGAGGTGCACCTGGGTGGCTCAGTCGTTGAGCTTCTGCCTTCAGCTCAGGTCATGATCCTGGAGTTCCGAGCCCCGCTTCAGGCTCCCTGCTTGGTGGGAAGCCTGCTTCTTCCTCTCTCACTCCACCTGCTTGTGATCTCTCTCTAGCTGTGTTTCTCTCTGTCAAATGAATAAATAAAATCTTTAAAAAAAAAATCCATGTATGAGTGAGATCATATGGCACAATTTTTCTTTTTTGTGGCTAAATGATATTCCATTGTGTGCATGTACCACAGTTTGTTTATCCATTCATCAATCAATGGACACAAAGCTGCTTCCATATATTGGCTATTTAAATAATGGGTACATGTATCCCTTTGAATTAGTGTTTTTATATTACTTGGGTAAATACCCAGTAGTGATTACTGGATCATCTGGTAGTTCTATTTTCAACTTTTTGAGGAAGCTCCGTACTGTTTTCCACGGTGGCTGCACCAGTTTGCATTCCCACAAACAGTGTAGGAGGGTTCCCCTTGCCCCACATCCTTGCCAACATCTGTTGTTTCTTATATTTTTATTTTAGCCATTCTGATGGGTGTGAGGCGATATCTCATTGTAGATTTAATTCACAATTCCCTGATGAGGAGTGATGTTGAGCATCTGTATCTGTTGACCATCTGTGTATGTGTCTTCTTTGGAAAACTGTCTGTTCATGTCTTCTGCTCATTTTCTAATTGGATTATTTGGGGTTTTTTGGGTGTTGAGTTGTTAGGTTCTTTATATATTTTGGATGCTAACCCTTTGTTGGATGTCATTTGCAAATCTCTTCTCCCACCCCATAGGTTGCCTTTTAGTTTTGTTGGTTGTTTCCTTTGCTGTGCAGAAGCTTTTTATCTTGATGCAGTCCGGGTAGTTTATTTTTGCTTTATTTCCCTTGCCTCAGGGGACCTATCTACAAATGTTGCTATGGTCAGAGACATTACTGCCTGTGCTCTTTTCTAGGATTTTTATAGTTTCGGGTCTCACATTTAGATCTTTAAACCATTTTTAATTTATTTTTGTGGATGGTGTCAGAAAGTGGTCCAGTTTCATTCTTTTGCATGTTGCTGTTCAGTTTTTTCAACACCATTTATTAAAGAGACTGTCTTTTTCCCGTTGTATCTTCTTCCCTGCTTTGTCAAAGGTTAATTGACCATATAATCGTGAGTTTATTTCTGAGTTTTCTGTTCTGTTCTATTGATCTATGTGTCCATTTTTGTGCCAGTGCCATATTGTTTTGATTACTAGAGCTTTGTAATATAACTAGGAGTCTGCAATTGTGATGCCTTTGGCTTCACTCTTCTTTTTCAAGATTGCTCTGGCTGTTTAGGGTCTTTTGTGGTTCCATACGAATTTTAGGGTTGTTTGTTCTAGTGAAAAATGCTGGTGGTATTTTGATAGGGATTGCATTGAATGTGTAGATTACTTTGGATAGTATAGACTTTTTAAAAAATGTCTTCTTTATTATTTATTAAGATCCTAGACTGTTTTTTTTTTAAGATTTTATTTATTTATTTGGGAGAGAGAGAGAGCAGGAGGAGTGGCAGGCAGAAGAAAGGGGAGAAGCAGACTCTTACTGAGGAGGGAGCCCTATGTGGGGCTTGATCCCAGGACCCTGGGATCATGACCCAAGCCGAAGGCAGATGCTTAACTGACTGAGCCCCTCGGGTGGCCCTAGTGCAGACACTTTAACAATATTTATTCTGCCAATCCATGACTGTAGAATACCTTTCCATTTCTTTGTGTCATCTTTAATTTCTTTCTTTAGTGTTTTATGGTTTTTAGAGTATGATATCAAAAGCTTTACATTGTGAAAATACATTTTAGGAAAAGTTTTTAAGGAAACATTGGAGATAAGTATAAACATTGTAAAAATTTTTAATGTTATATTGTGAAAAATATAGATGGTGTAATTCTGACCAGATGTGATATATGATCAGTAATATATTTTTTTATCAGAACAAAGAATAAAAGAACCTGATTTTTCCCCACAAATAGTTTAGGAAACACTGTTCCCATAAGCAGCCAATTCCTTTCTCTTTTCTACATCCTCACCTCTAGTTAGTATTGTCAAAGATTTAAATGTCTATTAATCTCTTGGTTATAATCCCTCATTTTTGTTTTGATGTGAATTTTCCTGATTACTAATGATGTTCATATCTTTATTAGTCATGTGGGTTTCTTCTTGCTACTTATATTGTTTATGCTATTTTTTATTGGTTTCCGGGATCTGTGGATTTCATGTTCTTCTTTTTGAATTCCTCTACTATTTTGAAAGTATTTTTGTTTTTAAGAGTCAGCTTTTTTTCTCTTTCTCTATACCTCTTCTTTCACACTCTTTCCTCACAGTAGTACCATATTTCCTAGACATGCCCTTACAGATGATTTTAGTTTTCTCCTGGTAGCCCACATCATGGTCTATAGACTGTTGAGCTGTCATCTCAATCGGTATGATGGCTCCCCTCCCCCCCAAGAAGTACAGTTTGGAAATGTAAAATTGCTGTGCATTAAGTAGAGATTATTTAGAAAAGGACATGTTTGGGATCCCTGTAGCATCAGCCTCTGATATTAGAACTATTGATGTTCTCAAACAAATATGGTCCATCCTCTTCAGAAGCTTCCAGATTTGGCCCCACTTCTATCTTCTGCCCATGAATTATCTCCACTCACCCCTTCACCTCCTTTGCCTGATAATGAGCCAAAGGGTAAGTCATATTAAGTTCCCAAATACAGCCATCTGGGGGTGTTGAGGCAGGGATAATTGTGGTCAGCTCTGGGAAGCTAAGCGTGTATGTCAGGGGACTGGCTGCTCACAGATTTGTAAACAGCTGCTGGGTGGTGAGCTGACAGAGGCCAAGATGTGCACACAGAAGCAAATGAAGAGCTTCAAGTGATCGAATGTCAGTGTAGACAGCTGGGTGATGAGGCTAGCTGACACCAGCTGCTGGAGGCCAGCTGTCGGGGAAGGCAAGTGCCCAGTGTCATGGCCACAGGCAGTGCCAGCTCAACAGGTGACGGCCAGGACAGAGAAGAGCCCACTCGCTCTCAGATACAACTGGGGCATTGCCTGGATATGCGATCATGTTCTGTGTCTAAAATGAAATGCCAGCCACTATCCCTCTCTCTCTCTACTAAAAAACACTCTTCCCACATATCTTAATTAAGATTTAGGGCCTTGAGCCTCCCCTTTGAGCCAGACCAGACATAACTAAAGCTATAGCCAACTGGCCTGAGTCTGAGATTACCAAGAGTCAAAGAGCCTATATATCCTGACTACATGGTGGGCTTCGGTCAACACTGGCTGTCGGGTAAAGCACAAGGAGTTACGCCAGAGACATAGAGGATAGAGCGCAGGTACAGGGACAAGTATGGACCCAACACCAGTATCTTGAGGAAGATACTGCCCAGGGTCCAGTACTGGTGACACCAAAGTGACAATCACTTGGCAAGTCCAGCAGTCACAGTGCAAGGGGTCAGCTGGGAAAAAATGACTCAGGAGTTAGTGTCAGGCTACTTTTTTAGGCCTGAAGTCCCATTACCATGAACAAATCATCATGCTGTAAATGTGCTCATTTCCAAACCCCACATCTGATAAATAACCTAGGAGAAGGTAAACTGAGGCCTTTGCAGGGAGTAATGTGGTGACCAAGATCAAACCTTTCAAATGTACATCCCCTTTGAACTGGCAACTATGTATCTGTGGACACATAGGTCCAAGGAAATGATCAAGGGCCTACATCAAAGTGTAAGTGCCAAGATGTTTGATGCTGTGTAACAAGATAAGAAACCACTGAAGCAGACACATGCCCCATGCCACCCTCCTCAGACCCTTGCTCTTCGCACACCTGCGGTGGACAATTCCGTGCCTCCCACCCCAGCCTCATGCTGGTGGCTCAAGGCTTTTCTGCTTTAGGACTTTCTGTGCTGCCATAAGAAGGTCATTCTATCAGACATAGCAAAGAACTGAGGGATAGTTAATATTTCCAGGAAACCCCCTTCCACCAATGGGAGAAAGAGATAGAGTATGAACGCCTCGACTTCTTCCTCCAGTGAAACCATTTGGGGAACTGTTCCACATGATTCCTAAGAAGGACCCCATGGGATTGAGCTTCAGTTACCCACAGTGATCAACAGCTCACTAACACACCTTGTTAGCTTTGCTCCTTTCCCTAATCATTGTCTGTCTCCCTTCTCTTCTATTTCCAGGGATCATCTCTCAGATAAATTACCTGAACCCAAATCCTTATTTCAAAACTGCTTTCAGGGAACTCAAAGCAAAAGTCAATCTAGGGACACCTGATGGCTCAGTTGGTTAAGTGTCTGCCTTTGGCTCAGGTCATGATCTCTGGGTCTTGGGATTGAGCCCCACATTGGGCTTCCTGCTCAGTAGGGTGTCTGCCTCTCTCTCTTTCTCTTCCTCTGCCTGTCCCCACTGCTTGTCCTCTCTCAAATCTTTTAAAAAAAGTCAACCTAAACATCAAAAATAGGGTTTTTAAAATTATTTTTTAATTATTTTTAATTATAATATTAATTATAATAAATTAACTATGATATATTCACACAATGGAATATTATGCAGCCATCAAAATTACCTTGGACCCAAGGAACAAGAAAACATATGACCATACAAAGACTTGTATATCGATGCTCATAGCAGATTTGTTATATCCCCATACTGTAACAATCCAAATGTCCATTAGATGTGTGGGAATGAACAAATTATGGTACGTCCATATAATAGAATACTGTTCAGCATTAGTATTGCTAGATTAATTATTAATTTAACTATTTCTTCACATAGAACATGAACCTCAAAATAAGTATGCCAGGTGAAAGAACCCAGACAAAAGAGTACACGGTGTATGAGTTTTATAGAAAATTCTAGAAAATGCAAACTAATCTATAATAACAGAAAACAGACCAATAGTTGTCTAGGAGCAGGAGGAGGGTACAGAAAGGGGGAAATGGGACTCCAAAGGGGCCCTATGAAATTTTGGGGGTTTATTATCTTGATTGCCATAACGGCTTCAGGGGTGTATACATATGTTAAAATCTACCAGAATGTACCCTTTAAATATGTGTGGTTTATTGCATGTCAATTATATCTCAATAGAGCTGTTAAAATGAAAAAATAATCTCTGATAAAAATACTGACATGGACATGATTCATGTTGAATTGTTAGGTTAAAAAAAGGCCAGTTTTATTATTTGTTTAAGATTTTATTTGAGAGAGAGTGAGCGAGCGAGAGAGTGAGTGGGGGGAGGGAGAGGGAGAAGCAGGCTCCCCACTGAGCAGGGAGACTGACATGGGATTCAGCCCCAGGACCCTGGGATCATGACCTGAGCCAAAGGCAGACGCTTGACTGAAGTCACCCACGTGCCCCAAAGGCTAGTTTTAAATCAGTATGTACAATATGAACCTAGATACTCATACAGATTCATGATTAATGATCAAAAATCCAGAATGTTGTTAGTGTTCATCTCAGAGTCTGACTCAGAGTCTGAGTATTGCACTTTTATTTTTTCTTCCTTTTTTGTTTTTTAAGAGAGAGAGAGAGAGGGTGAGAGTGCACGTGCACACACAGGAGAGGGGCAGAGAGAGAGAGAGAGAAAGAGAGAGAGAGAGAATCCCAAGCAGGCTTCATGCCCAATGTGGACACTGATGTGGGACTCAAACTCGCAACCCTGAGATCATGACCTGAGCTGAAATTAAGAGTCAGATGCTTAACCGACTGAGCCACCCAGGCGCCCCTCTTCCAAATTTTTGATAACAAATATATATTACTTCTGTAATACAGAAGATCCATAGATAAAACACAACACAAGGTATCATATGTTACATGCCAGAAGAATGGTAGAGGCCAATGATTTCTGAATCTGGTTTTTGTTTTTATTTTGGAGCCTTAGGGGTTTCATGAAGGTGTCTCAGGGATTAGCCCAGGGGGGAAATGAGGATATATAAATCAGAGTCTTCATTTCTTCTCTAAGTAGAGTAACTGTTTTCATTTCAGAAATAAATATGAAAGCCTAAAGAAGCCAATTTCTGAGGCCTGGGACAGTTATGGAATGCTTTATGGTAAACACAGAAGTTAGTGGGAAAGATGGGCCTTGACTAAGCAAAGAAAAAGAAAGTGGGCCTTCTAGAAAAGTCTGGGTAAAGACTCTAATGGAACCTGTAACTCACTATAGCATACACTTTTCCCCCCCTGCTCCCATCACTATTCAATTCTTCCCTCAAGTCAGAGCTAACCGCTGCAAGATTCCCAGCCTAGTTCTAGGCCTACACAAGATCACTCAGGTTGGGGATCCAAAGAACTCAGTAGCAGTGCTGTTGCAAAGGGCGGGGGTAGTGGTTGCTAACAAGTGTGGGGGCTTTATCTCCTTCCCCCATGTCCATCAGATCCCCTCCCTCATTTTTTATGTATATCAATAATGTTTTCTCAAGATAATATTAATTTGTTTGCTACCCTAGTTTGGGACCCTGCTAACCCTCCAAACAGGTCACTGTTCTTATGTTCCTCCTAAGAGCTGCCAAGAAGACCTTTTACTTGCTCTCTTTTCTCCAAGGATCCTTCCTAGCCCTTGAGCCCTGCTGCAACAAACTCATATGACCTTTTTTAAACCAACCCAGTGGGACCTTGGGAGGGTATGTGGCATGAGCTACTCGTGAGACATATGGGAGGCAAAGAGCTGGCTTTGCAGAGACTCAGCCCAACATCCATGAGCCAACACGTGCTCCCCGAGGAGCAAAAAGGGGGAGAAAAAGATGTGTACTGGGGTTTACTGTTTCCTTCATCCTCATAATCCTAGCTCAGTACTGGTTAAAGTGCTCTGAAATCTGAGTTAAGCGTTTTCTTGTGGATACTTTGAAGACGCTCGAAAGTACACGACAGTCCAAGTCTTGCCAAGGAAGAAAAAAGCCACTGATTTGGCTCCTGATTTGTTTCCATCAAGGCCACCTACAGGGTTTTCTTAAATGACAGCAGGGAAGCGGTAAATCAGGTACAATGGAGTCCTAGCCACGGACAATTTGCCTCCAGAAATTGATGTACTTCAAGTAAAATGGTCATGGACAACTGGACTTTAGAATGATTTAAAATGGCATTTTCATCTGCTTTAACCTGGGTTCCAATTAAAATAGGGAAGTATTACTGTAATCTAGTCCTCGCCTGGCAGGCGCACCCTGGAAGATTTTAAAGGAAGCACAGCCCTGGACTCAGGAATGAATTTCTGATTTACTTGTAGAAAATACACAGTTCCTTTTAATCTCACTAGAGAGAGACAATCCTGTTAAAATCACAGTTTTAAATGGAGCATGTACGACCAAGAGAAAGTGTCAGCTGAACGCACTTGATATTTCTCAGTTTAAAAGAGAGTGAATAGTTAAATTTAGCTTTTATATAAAAAAAAAAATGCTCCACTTATTCCTGTGCAAGGCATTCCGATAGTTTTAGGAGTTTGCATTCATGGATGCTTAAATCCTAAGTCATTGCTTCCCAACCTTTTGTGTCAAAGCACACATGGAAAAATGAGAACATACTCCGGGCACCCTGGGGTAAAGTGATGGGGCTGCTCACAGGAGGCCCAGCCTGGGCACCCCAAGATGTGAGGAGGTCCCTATCTCTGCACACTTGCAACCTACTCAGAACCAGATGAATGAATGCTCCAGGTTAGGATATAGGCTGATCCATTTCCAGCTGTCTTCCCCCTCCCCCCCCCCCCCCCCCCAGGTATTAGAGGAGGCGTTTTTAACCTTGGCTGCACATTAGACTCACCTGAGGAACTGTGACAGACTGAAGCTTGGGTCCCACCCACAGAGATCCTAATTTAATTGGTCTGGGGTGTGACCTTGGTGCTGAGATTTTAAAAGCTCCTCACGTGATACTGATGAGGCGCCCCAGATGAGAAGCACTGCTTTTTTTTTTTTTTTCAAATAAAGTTTTATTGGCACGTAGCTACCCTTCATTTACATATCGCCCAGGGCTGCTCTCCTGCCGCAATGGCGGAGTTGAGTCGGTGACGGAAGGACCTTATAACCATTTGCAAGAGCCAAACATATTTACCATCAGGTCCTTTCAGAGAAAACATTTGCCGAGCCTGCTTTGGAGAAAAACTTCAGGACAACTTTCAGTATCGTGTGGAAAAAAAAAGTCATTTTAGGAGGATTTTTTTTTTTTCTCAAGGTCGTGACACAATTCCCTTAAGGGATTCTGACAAAATATTCAGAGTCCATGAATACTGAGGCACTGTGAAAGTAAATGAACCTTCAGAGCCGTCCTGCCCCCCCCCCCCCCCCCCCCCCCCCCCCCCCCCGGACCTGCAAAGAAGTGCTCTGGAGGAAGAAAGGCTAGGCAGGCTTCTGTGGAGAAAGCCTGGGGCTGCTCTCGGGAAGAAACCATCTCCAAAAGAACCCGCTCCGAGGCAGAAAAGAGCCAGGGAGCCTCAGGTAAGCGTTTAAAGACTTTCTGGGGGGCGGGAGGCGGGGTGCAAAGCTGCCACCGTGTGATGAGTTGACACTGCAGAGGTGGAAGATTCTGGTGATTTTTAGAAATGTGGCTGTGTGGTATGAATCATACTCCCCTGAGTCTAAGAGACTTCTGTTAAGTTATATACGTTTTCCATATTTTTTAATTAATTAATGGTATTTTATTTATTTCTTTTGAGAGCGAGACTGTAAGTGAAAACCGGGGTGAGGGGGTGGATGGACACGGAGAGAATCCCAGGCTGACTCCATGTTGAACGCGGAGCCAGACTCTGAGCTCGTGACGTAAGCGGAAATCGAGAGTCGAGAGGCGGAAGCTCAACCCGCCGAGCCCCGCCCCCCTGCGCCCTCCCTCCGTGCCGTCGTCCGGGCCTGTGGGTGTCGTCTTGGCGGTGTGGCACTGTGCAGCGGCCCCAGTGGCAGTCGGAACTGAGTACAAGGTGAATGCGCCTTTAAACCACCTTTCTTCAAAAGCGTCGTAGCATTTGAATACAACCTCTAGAGAGTTAGCGGCAGGAAAGTGTAAAAGGAGCAAGACGGGGGACCTAAAAGCTTGGGACAGTCATGTGACATTACAGGGTCAGTGTCGCCAACTCTGGGCTTTAGGGAGCTCCGATAGGACACGTGTAAAGGAGCGCCTGCTGGGCTCCTGATCGCTGGAATGCAAGACCACAGTGCATATTGAGGTATATTGATAATACCGCCTTCATTGTGAGGACTGGAACACCAGCGCTTTAAGTGATGGTCCCCGCCGACATTATTGATGTAGCTTTTGGATATAGGTGAGGTTTTGCTGGGGATCCAGAGCGCACGGCCAAGAAGGGATTCTTGAGACGACTTTGGTGCAAAGCGGTGGCTTTATTAAAGCAAAGGGGGCAGAACCTGTGGGCAGAAAGAGCTGCTGCTCCCCCGGGCTCCCTGCTTCTCTCTGCTGCCCCGGGATTGTGAGGGGCAACTGATGGATACCTTGGGGTTGGGGGAAGTAAGGATAAGGGAAGTTCCAAAAGGATTTTCATATGCGAAGATACCAGTAGCCTGGCTATTGTCAACTTAAGATTGTTTTTCCCTCCAGCAAGACGTTAACATTAAAACAGGAGCCTCCTGGAAGAACATTATACTCTGCTGTGGCTTTGTCACTGGCCAGCGGGTTACAGGGATGTTTAGTTTTGTCTATATTTCCTTCTGTCTTTGTTTCCCACGTCTTTATCACCAAAGTAACAGCCTTGGAGAATCCCAGATCTTCCTCACCCAGAATCAAGGCTTTTGAAAGGTGAAAGGACTGGGGTGCCTGGGTGGCTCAGTCGTTAAGCATCTGCCTTAGGCTCAGGTCATGATCCCAGAGTCCAGGGATCAAGCCCCGCATCTGGCTCTCTGCTCAGCGGGAAGCCAGCTTCTCCCTCTCTTACTCCCCCTTGGCTTGTGTTCCCTCTCTAGCTGTGTTTCTCTCTGACAAATAAGAAATAAAATCTAAAAAAAAAAAAAAAAAAGTGAAAGGAAGAACTGGAATCAATACAAAGGCTCCCCCCCTCCCCTGGCATTCTAGAATTATCAGCAAAATACTTGTCAAATGGCAAAAATAATACAATTTAGTAATAAGTGTGATGTCCCGGAGCACTGGGCCAGACAGATCTGGGGCAGGAGCAAGTTTCACAGAGTTTTAAAAGAGGCAGCATGGAAACAGGGCCCTGCTGGCTAAGGCAGAGATTTCTTTGTCAGGCTAGCGGGTCCTATTTTTCTAGGGTAAGGGAGGCCTGCTATGGATCTAGAGGCTTGTGACTGGTGTAGAGGTTTCCCTGACAAGGTATTTCCGTTTTTTGATTTGTTATTGTTGTTAAAGATTTTATTTATTCATTTCTTTGAGAGAGCAGGAGCAGGGGGAGAGGCAGAGGGAGAAACAGACTCCCTGCTGGGCAGGGAGCCGGATGGGCTCGGGGGCTGGATCCCAGGATCCTGGGATCATGATCTGAGCCGAAGGCACTTAATGGGGTGAGCCACCCAGGCGCCCCAGTATTTCCCATTAGTGCAGGTGGACTCAACATTTGGATTTGTGACATGGGCCAGGCCACTGGAGTGGCCTCTATTCTGTGGGTGCTCATATACAAATTAACTTTTCACACTCCACTCTTTTCCCTGGTTGGCCAGTTCTCCCAACAAGAGAGGAGTGGCTTAGGGGCCTGGATTCCCCAAGATGCTGGATAATCTGGTGGACATGGGGGTGACCTAGGACCAAGGTGAATCATGGGACTCTCAGCCTTAGAGCAAGGGATCAACCCAGAGGTCAGAGGTAGTAGACAAAGTATCATGAATAGCGGATATGAGCTGAGTATTTATCTCCACTTCAGAAACCAATCACCATCAGTGTCATTTGTTTGTGGTTATCATATCCCTGTTGATTGAAGCCTGAGAGCGCCTAACTCGGTAAGAGTATTGCAGTAAAATATCAACAGGACATATGCGCACACATAGGGTGTATTTTCAGAGTAGAATTCTCCAGTTTCAACTGTTGTACCATTTCTGCCCGTGGGGACTTATCTCCCTGTACCTGCTTATCGTATTGTTTCATAAGTTCTGGAAGACTTCATTATCCAAGGATAATTTGTATCTGAAAAGGGACATTCAAAACGAATCCACCCAAAGTAGGAACCAAATGTCACAGTAAATATATAAAAAAAGATTAGACCAAGATTTCATTCTGAAATTTGTTTCAGTTTGTTTTAAATAGTGGGAAAATAATTTTATACACTCTCATATATTAAAACTTCAAGCTAGGAGCGCCTGGGTGGCTCAGTTGGTTAAGCGACTGCCTTCGGCTCAAGTCATGATCCCGGACACCCGAGATCGAGCTCCACATCGGACTCCCTGCTTGGCAGGAAGCCTGCTTCTCCCTCTCTCACTACCCCTGCTTGTGTTCCTTCTCTCGCTGTGTTTCTTTCTGTCAAATATAAATAAAATCTTTAAAATAAAAGAAAATAAATAAAATAAAACTTCAAGCCATAACTGCCACAGATGCTTAAAATTAACAGCAGTGATACTTGTTGATTTTCCTTTTGGCATAATTGTTCTGGAAGAATGGTATGATAGTTTGTGTGGCTTTCTTCACAGTTGACTTTCAAGCAAAGTCATAAAGAAGGTCATTTTTTACAAAAACATTTTGTTTCACAAAAACATTTCCTCGACTTCCCTGAAAGACCTCTCTGAAGTCTTTGATATTCAAATCTTTTTTCAAACCCCATATTCTTACTGTTGTAGGGAAGGAAAAGAATTTTTCCCCTGTCTGTAGCTGGGGTCCAGGGTTGCAAGAGCACCTGACCCCAGGGGTCCCAAACAGACCAGGTTCAGCCACACACCACTGACAAAATCCAAAAACGGTGAAAGAAGTCATGGTGAAGTAAGAAACTTATTTTGGTGAGGCCAACACCAGGAAGACAGTGAGCTAGCATCTGAAAGACTGTCTCCAAAGCACCAGAAATACATCCGGGTTTATAAAAGGAAAATGTGGGGCAAACGTTGGTGGGTACATGCAGATGGGCAGTGAAGGGCAAATGGATCACGATCTTGGGGTCAGTCACGGGCAGGGGGGCTTGCTGGCTCAGGGCGGTCCTTAATTGCGCAAGGAATAGTATCAGTTTCCATCAGGGGATGCTTTGCCCAAAGGGTCTTCTGTCTGAGCCAAGAGACAAGTTGGAAAGAAGAACCTAACTGGAAAGCTTGAGGTCAAAATGGAGGCAGCTGAAGTCCTCTTTCATATCCTTCTAGATTCTTGGCAGAGACCCTCCTCCCTCACACCCCATAATAAAAGATTAGCCAGAGAAAAACAAACAGAAGCTTAATAATGTGAGTGTAGAGGTGGCTTTTAGGCAACAGTCTTGAGCAATGGAAACTTGAGCAAGGCAGAAGGGCCCACAGCGACCACTGCGCTGACGCAAACAGGCTCATTAAGTGACCCACCTCAAAACAGCCGTAGGCCCTAACTAACCAATTACAGCCAGGCACAGTTAAGATTACCAAAAAAGGGAAAATTCCATATATTCCCATACTCCCTTGCTCTGCCCTGTAACTATAGCCCCTCACCACTGCCTAGTGGTGGACAGTGTCTCCCTTGCTGGCCCGCCCACCCCACTCCCTTGCAGTGGATCCAGTGAGCTTCTGTCTCCTTTGTTCTGTCCTGGGTGAATTCTCTCCCTGCCCATGCTGCCAGCCCCCACCTGATCAGGATGCTCCATAATGAATACGTCATGTGTACATGGGAGACACCCAGGAAAATGGAGCAGCAAACCTTTCTTAAATAGTCCAGGCCGCCATCTTAAATACCATCTTCAGCTGAAGACAAAAGAAAGGTGGGGGATTGGGGAAGCCAGTTGTGGGAGTTTCTCGGGAAAAGCACAGTAAACCAGGGTAAGATTGCCTTCTCCTTTGGTAAGAGCTTCTGTTTCTCATACAGAGAAGGAGACGCACTTACAAATAGAGATTTGCCTTATAAATGTAAATTTCCTTTACAAAAGAATAAATTTTGTTTTCAGGGCTCCCCCTCTGTCTGCTTTTTCTCAAAACTAATTAGCTCAAAATAATCCTTATGCCTTTGCATGCACCCAGAGTATTCCGTAGCATCCTTGTTAATTTTCTCTTCTTCCAGTAGCAACGCTACTAAGATTTCTGTTTTGGCTTTGCCAAGGAATTTGTAACGGAACCAACGTGAGTTGGCTCCTTTGTGAGTCAGAAACTACACCGGGTTGAGTTGTTGCACAAAGAAAGATTTATTTTCAGCAAATAAGGAGTTCACAGGGAGTGGCTTCCAAAGCCACAATTCTCTGAGCAAGGGTGGATGGGTTCCTCCTCTCGTCTTCAGGATGTAGGGGCAGGCATAAGGTCACGTATGCGCCTTAAGGAAACATGCCTAAACATACTTTGTATGTTATGTAGATGAGGGTTGTGCTCCTCCTTGAGTGGAAGTTTTAGTATTATAATGAGGTAAAGGGGTCATTCTATGGCCCCATCTGTGCAGGCAGGAGTCAAGGGTTAAGCTCAAACTGGTCTGGGTGGTCTGGGCCCACTGGAGGTCAGGGCAGTCACTATTTCTCAAGGGACAGTGTGGTTTTCCATTTGCTTGAGTTAAGAAATAAGCTGGAAGAAGGAGCTTAAGGGAAAATATGGGACAAAGGTCAGTAAGTACAAGCAGGTGGGCAGTAAAAGCCAGATCTTAGGACCTAGCTGATGACACTCTGAGCCATTCTCCCGCATCATCAGCTTTGTACACTTCTCTGTGTTAGCAAGCTTTGTGAGTTCAGTTTTAAAACTACTTGCATCAAATCCTTACTTTTTACACCGTCCGTGTTCAACGATACAGTTACTTGTCAGGCCCGTTCACTAGATTAAAAACTCTTTAATGGAGAGGATGTGCCTCATTTTTCTTCTCCCACCAGTGAGCCGTCAAGGAGCATCAATTACCCTTAGCTAAATTTAATGGCTTTTCATTTGAGATCTTCATCATCAAATATGACTAGTAGAGACACTGATGCAGTAGGCAGTGATACGCCTTAGTGTCAAATCAGAAAAAGATGCTTGACTGGGGACAAACTTTACTGAGTGGTTAATTCCTTTGTATAGATTTTTAATGTGATGTTGACTTTTGCTTCTCTAGCAGAGCTGTATTTGGCTATTTGGAACAGAAGCACCACTGAAATGGTTTAATTCGTGGCCTCTTTCATGGAGGGGCTGTGATTTATTCATCTTCTGCAATAGTTGCTGTGAAGTATGTATCAGTTAATAGTAGCTGGAGTGGATGTCTTTTCACTTACTGTCTTCAGCCTGCAATGTTTCCAGGCCAACCAGAACCACATAATAAGCAGCATGTAGCAGA
>PITA01009024.1:55977-80599 GCA_004023965.1 Spilogale gracilis
CCCCCCCCCCCCAGCCCCGTCTGCCTCTCTTAGCCCAATATCCTGAAGGCAGTGGCTTACAAGGGTCAAATTTGTCAATGTTGATGATGATATGACAATAGAGATTCAAGATGCCCCCAAAGAAAGAGTATTTGCCACTTTGGGCACTGTGTGTACTTGCTTTCAGTGGGGGGAGTCCCCGCACCGCCCCCTCACCCCCCCATCTCCCCTACCTCCACCGTGGTAAGACTTTTTTTTTTAATTGAAGTATAGTTGACACATAGTGTTACATTGGCTTCATACTGATCTGCCAGGTCCACACTACCCACAAGTGTAGCTCCCACCTGTCACCATGCAATACCATTGACTCTATTTCCTGACCTGTACCTTTCATCCTCATGAATGACTTAATTCCACAGCTGGAAGTGGGGCAATGTTTGCATGTGCTCATTCATTCCTCCAGGCTTCAAGAGCGTCCCTAACCATTTGGCTTACTTGCTGACTCTTGTCCTTTCATGAAGCAGGCATAATTGGGAAGTTCTCAGAAAGGAAAGTCTCTTGGTCTCATTGTAAAGGCCTTCATGGAGGGGCGCCTGGGTGGCTCAGTTGGTTAAGCGACTGCCTTTGGCTCAGGTCATGATCCTGGAGACCCGGGATCGAGTCCCACATTGGGCTCCCTGCTCGGCGGGAAGCCTGCTTCTCCTCCTCTCACTCCCCCTGCTTGTGTTCCCTCTCTGGCTGTGTTTCTCTCTGTCAAATAAAAAAAAAAAATCTTTAAAGGCCTTCATGGAGATGAGGAAGATGGGAGATAATGGTCCTTTCCCATCCCCCTTGAATTGAAATACTTAACTTTAAAAAGCACATTAACCCTTTACTTAAAAAGAAAACCAAACTGTCACAAAAGGCAGGACTAATTCACATGTAGTTTAGGCTACTGAGGGAGCTGTATCCTTTCACTATTTTGTTCTGGGAGCTTTTCAGTCAGTTAGCATTGGCAAGGCTTCTGAACAAAGACAGTAATTACCAAATAAAAATTGCCTTCAGTGCATTGTCTCACTGTGTTCACAGTCTGGCATGAACGGATTTATGATCCTTTTATTCCAACAGGAACTACCAGTTCTCCCTTCACTTCAAATAGCCTATTCATCTCAGTATAACAACAGCTAAAATATACCAGCAGAATATGCTGCCTTTGCAACCCGAGGCACAGACGGCGGGAGTCAGCTTCTTCCAACAGGCACAAATTTCACAGGCTTGGAAACACTACAAAACAAAGACTCTAAAAAAAACTGTTGAATATTAAAAAAAACAAAAACAAAAAAAACCCAAAAACCCCAGTAATTATTTGGTTCTGGTTCTTTTTACTATTCTCTATATTTTGTCTAAAATTAATTCCATTTTATATAAAGTGATCAAACATCCAGATTTCAGTAGGGGATGTATGCTTACATAATGATCTGTGGTTGCTGCTCAGATACATAGATCAGTACTTCGTATTTCTCAGGGGTAAGTAGCACAGAGAGAGATATATACACACAGATCTCGAGATAGATCATAAAAAAAAAATCACTGCATCAGTAACAACATAATTGGTTGCATCATCAAGCAATTTACTTGACTTCCAACACCCAATTAGCAATACATTGTCTTGCTCTATCTTGCGTCCCAAGTTGAGGTCAATGTGTATGTATCTAGAAACCACATATTAGAATCTAAGAGTAACATTCATAAAGGAAGTCTCTATAGAAAAGTGAGACTTTCACATAGAACTTTGGGTTGCAGTATAATACAGGGCATATTAAAATGTTCACACTATCTACGTGTATAATGGTTATAAGATCTGTTCCAACCATAGTTGCCTCATTGGTCAGTATCCCATTCTATCCTCCTAGCAAAAAAAAAAAAAAAAAAAAAAAAAAAAAAAAAGGAGGGGTACTCCTCCCAAAAGTTGGGAGGCTTGTTTCAACAACTCAACCTGTTACCTTCTATATATGACATCAAGTAACTCTCTTTACCTCTATGAACTTCAGATGCTACTGTTAAAAGGTAGTGGAGGGACTTGGTCCAGATCATTCCTTTGGTCTCAAAGTGTATTCCACAGAGAGATGATCTGATGAGACACACCACTGCATCTTCTTGTTACTGTGCCCTTCTGGAAGAATCAAGCCTCTGAGAATCCTTGCGATAAATGAATCTGTTTAACCTTTGACTTCATGATTATATGAACTTAAATAACCACAAAAATCCCTTCTTTTTTTTGTAGTGGAACACTCATAACATCCCCACTCTGATTTTTTTCTCAGACACACTTGGGGAAGCACTACACTAGCTCCCTTCCATATCACATATGCTATGATCTAATCCTAGTCTCAATCTCTACTTTTTGGACCCCTGGACCTCCACTTTTGGGAGGCAATGGGCCTCCATCATGGCCAACTGCTAGAAACTCTGAGTTTTTTTTGTTTGGGGGGCTTTTGTGTGTGTGTCTATGTGTCTGTACTCCTATTTTTTTCTGTTCTCGTTTTATTCAAGTATAATTAATATACAGTGTAATATTTTCAGGTAATAGTTTCAGGTGTGCATTATAATAATTCAACATTTCTAAACCTTTCTCAATACTCACCAAGATAAGAGTATTCTTTTTTTTTTAAAAGATTTTATTTATTTATTTGACAGAGAGAAACATAGCCAGAGAGGGAACACAAGCAGGGGGAGTGAGAGAGGGAGAAGCAGGCTTCCCGCTGAGCAGGGAGCCCGATGTGGGACTCGATCCCAGCTCTCCGGGATCATGACCTGAGCCGAAGGCAGTCGCTTAACCAACTGAGCCCCCCAGGCGCCCCGATAAGAGTATTCTTAATCACCTATGTCTGTTTCACACATCCCCACCACCACCACCACCCACATCCCCTCTGACAACCCCTGATTGTTCTCCATAGTTAAGAATCTGGTCTTTTATTTGTCTCTTTTTTAATTTGTTCATTTGTTTCTTTTCTTTTTTTATTTTTTAAGATTTTATTTATTTGACAGAGATCACAAGTAGGCAGAGAGGCAGGCAGAGAGAGAGGAGGAAGCAGGCTCCCTGAGGAGCAGAGAGCCCGATGCGGGCCTCGATCCCAGGACCCTGAGATCATGACCTGAGCTGAAGGCAGAGGCTTTAACCCACTGAGCCAACCAGGCACCCTGTTCATTTGTTTCTTAAACCCCACATATGAATGAAATCATACGCAATATGTCTTTCTCTGGCTTACTTTACTTAGCATTATACCCTCTAGGTCTATCCATGTTGTTGCAAATTGGCAGTTTTATAATTTTTTTATGGCTGAGTAATATTCGTGTGTGTGTATCACATCTTTATCCACTCATTCATAGATGGATACTGGCTGCTGCCGTATCTTGGCCATTGTGAGTAAGGCAACAGTAAACGTAAGGGGGCATCACATAAGTAATTTTCAAATTGCTATTTTTATTTTCTTTGGGTAAATACCCAGTAGTTCAATTACTGGACCATAAGGTAATTCTATTTTCAGTTTGTTGCAGAACCTTCATATGGTTTTCCGCAGTGACTGAGCCAGTCTGTATTCCCACCAACAGTGCACAAGGGTTGCTTTTTCTCCACTTCCTCCCCAACACCTGTTATTTCTTTTTTCTTTTAATTTATTTATTTTTACTGTTACTTAATTTTTTTTCAGTGTTCCAAGATTCATTCCCCATTCCCCACACCCAGTGCTCTATGCAGTAGGTGCCCTCAGTACCCACCACTAGGCTCTCCAATCCCCCCACCCCCCAAGTCCCTCAGTTTGTTTCTCTGTCCAAAGTCTCTCTTGTTTTGTTTCTCTCCCTGAATTACCCTACTTCCCATTTACTTTCCTTCTCCTACTGTCCTCCATATTACCCCTTATGCACTACACATAAGTGAAACCATGTGATACTTGACTTTCTCTACTTGGCTTATTTCACTCAGCATAATCTCTTCCAATCCAGTCCATGTTGCTACAAAAGTTGGATATTCATCCTTTCTGATGGAGGCGTAGTATTCCATTGTATATATGGACCACATCTTCTTTATCCATTCGTCTGTTGATGGGCACCTTGGCTCTTTCCACAGTTTGGCAATTGTGGCCATTGCTGCTATGAACATTGGGGTACATATGGCCCTTCTTTTCACTACATCTGTATCTTTGGGGTAAATGCCCGGTAGTGCAATTGCAGGGTCATAGGGTAGCTCTATTTTCAATTTTTTAAGGAATCTCCACACTGTTTTCCAAAGTGTCTGCACCAGCTTGCATTCCCACCAACAGTGTAAGAGAGTTCCCCTTTCTCGGCAGCCTCTCCAACACTTGTTGTTTCCTGACTTGTTAATTTTGGCCATTCTGACTGGTGTAAGGTGGTATCTCAGTGTGGTTTTGATTTGAATTTCCCTGATAGCTAGTGACACTGAACATTTTTTCATGTCTCTGTTAGCCATTTGTATATCTTCTATGGAGAAGTGCCTCTTCATGTCTCTTGCCCGTTTTTTGATGTGTTCATCTTCTTTTTGGATGTTGACTTTGAGTAGTTCTTTATAAATCTTGGATACCAGTCCTTTGTCTGCAGTGTCATTGGAAAATATCTTCTCCCATTCTGTGGGTTGCCTCTTTGTTTTGTTGACCGTTTCCTTTGCTGTACAGAAGCTTTTTATTTTGATGAAGTCCCGGAAGTTCATTTTCGCTTTTGTCTCCTTTGCCTGTGAAGACGTGTCTTGAAAGAAGTTGCTGTGGCCGATGTCAGAGAGGTTGCTGCCTATGTTCTTTTCCAGGATTTTGATGGATTCCTGCCTCACGTTGAGGTCTTTCATCCCTTTCGAGTTTGCCTTTGTGTGTGGTGTAAGAGAATGGTCTAGTTTCATTCTTCTATATGTAGCTGTCCAATGTTCCCAGCACCATTTATTGAAGAGACTGTCTTTTTTCCACTGGATATTTTTTCCTGCTTTGTCAAAGATGATTTGCCCATAGATTTGTGGGTCCATATCTGGACTCTCTACTCTGTTCCATTGGTATATTTCTCTGTTTTTGTGCCAGTACCATGCTGTCTTGGTAATCACAGCTTTGTAATAAAGCCTGAAGTCAGGTAACAAGATGCCCCCAGCTTTGTTTTTCTTCTTCAGCAATTCCTTAGTGATTCGGGGTCTTTTTTGGTTCCACATAAATTTTAGGATTGTTTGTTCCAACGCTTTGAAGAATGTTGGTGGAATTTTGATCGGAATGGCATTGAAAGTATAGATTGCTCTGGGCAGTATAGACATTTTGACAATGTTTATTTTTCAGATCCATGAGCATGGAATGGTCTTCCATCTCTTTGTGTCTTCTTCAGTTTCTTTCATGAGTGTTCTGTAGTTCCTCGAGTACAGATCCTTGACTTCTTTGGTTAGGTTTATTCCTAAGTATCTTATGGTTTTTGGTGCTATAGTAAATGGAATCAATTCTCTGATTTCCCTTTCTATTTTTTCATTGTTGGTGAATAAGAATGCAACTGATTTCTCTGCATTGATTTTGTATCCTGCCACATTACCAAATTGTTGTATGAGTTCTAGTAGTTTGGGGATAGAATCTTTTGGGTTTTCCACATAGAGTATCATGTCATCTGCAACGAGAGAGAGTTTGACTTCTTCTTTGCCAAGCTGGATACCTTTTATTTCTTTCTGTTGTCTGATTGCTGTTGCTAGGACTTCTAACACTATGTTGAACAGTAGTGGTGAGAGTGGGCATCCTTGTCTTGTTCCTGATCTCAGAGGAAAGGCTGTCAGTTTTTCCCCATTGAGAATGATATTCGCTGTGGATTTTTCGTAGATAGATTTTATGAGGTTGAGAAATGTTCCCTCTATCCCTATACTTTGAAGAGTTTTGATCAGGAACAGATGTTGTATTTTGTCAAATGCCTTTCTGCATCGATTGAGAGTACCATGTGGTTTTTCTCTCTTCTCTTATTGATTTGTTCTATCACGTTGATTGATTTCCGAGTGTTGAACCACCCTTGCATCCCTGGGATAAAACCCACCTGGTCATGGTGGATAATCTTTTTAATGTATTGTTGGATCCTGTTGGCAAGGATCTTGTTGAGAATCTTGGCATCCGTATTCATCAGCTATATTGGTCTGAAGTTCTCCTTTTTGATGGGGTCTTTGTCTGGTTTGGGGATTAGAGTAATGCTGGCTTCATAGAAAGAGTCTGGAAGTTTTCCTTCCGTTTCTATTTTTTTGAAAGAGCTTCAGGAGAATAGGTGTTATTTCTCCTTTGAATGTTTGGTAGAATTCCCCAGGGAATCTGTCTGGTCCTGGACTCTTGTTTTTGGAGAGGTTTTTGATCACTGCTTCAATCTCATTACTCGATATAGGTCTATTCAAATTGTCAATGTCTTCCTGTTTCAGTCTTGGAAGCTTATAGGTTTCTAGGAATGTATCCATCTCTTCTAGGTTGTTAAACATATTGGCATATAGTTGTTGATAGTAATTTCTGATGATTGTTTCTATTTCCTTGGTGTTAGTTGTAATCTCTCCCCTTTCATTCATAATTTTATTAATTTGGGTCTTCTCACTTTTCTTTTGGATTAGCTTGGCCAATGGTTTATCGATCTTATTGATTCTTTCAAAGAACCAGCTTCTAGTTTCGTTGATGTGTTCAACTGTATCTCTGGTTTCTGATTCATTTATCTTTGCTCTAATCCTAATATTTCCCGTCTTGTGTGAGGGGTTGGTTTAATTTTTTGTGGATTTTCCAGTTCTTTAAGAATACCTGTTATTTCTTGTCTTTTTGATTTTAACCATTCTGAAAGGTGTAAAATGATATCTCGTGGCTTTAATTTGTTTTTCTCTGATGAGTGATGTTGAGCATCATTTTCATGTGTCTGTTGGCCATCTGAATTTTTTGGGAAAATGTCTCTTCAGGCCTTATGCCAATTTTTTAATTGGATTATTTAGTTTTCTAGGTGTTGTCTAAGTTCTTCATATATTTTGGGTAGCAACCCCTTCTTGGATATGTCACTTGCAAATATCTTCTCCCATTCAGTAGGTTGACTTTTCTTTTATAGTTTCCTTCACTGTGCAGTAGCTTTTTATTATGGAGTAGTCCCAATTATTTAATTTTGGTTTTGTTCCCCTTGCCAGAGGAGACAAATCTAGAAAAATGTTGCTACAGGTCATGTCTGAAAAATTACTGCCTCTGTTCTATTCTAGGAATTTTATGGTTTCAGGTCTCATATTTAAGTCTTTAATCATTTTGAGTTTATTTTTGCACATGGTGTAAGAGAGTGGTTTGGTTTCATTCTCTTGCAAGTGACTGTCCGGTTTTCCTAACACCGTGTGTTGAAGAGACCATCTTTCCCCATTGTGTATTCTTTTTTTTTTTTTTTTAAGATTTTATTTATTTATTTGACAGAGAGAAACACAGCCAGAGAGGGAACACAAGCAGGGGGAGTGAGAGAGGGAGAAGCAGGCTTCCCGCCCAGCAGGGAGCCCGATGTGGGGCTCGATCCCGGGTCTCCGGGATCATGACCTGAGCCGAAGGCAGTTGCTTAACCAACTGAGCCACCCAGGCGCCCCTCCCCATTGTGTATTCTTATCTCCTTTGTCATAGATTAATTGAATGTATAATCATGGGCTTACTTCTGGGCTCCCTTCTGTTCCATTATCTACGCGTGTGATCATGTGCCCCTACCTACTGTTTTGATTACCACAGCTTTGTAGTATATCTTGCAATCTGGAATTATGTACCTCTAGCTTTGTTCTTTCTTTTCAGGATTGCTTTGGATATTTGGGATGTTTTGTGTTTTCATACAAATTTTAGGCTGTGAAAATTGCTGTTGGTATTTTGATAAGGATTGCATTGAATCTGTAGATTGCTTTGGGTGGTATGGGCAGTTTAACAATATTGGTTCTCCCATTCCGTGAGAATGGAATATCTTTCCGTTTGTTTGTGTTTCTTTCATCAGTGTTTTATAGCTTTCAGAATACATATTGTTCACCTCTTTAGTTTATTCCTAGGTATTTTATTATTTTCGGTGCAACTGTAAATGGGATTGTTTTAATTTTTGTTTCTGCTACTGAGAGGTCTGAAAATTCTTTTTTTTTTTAAAGATTTTATTTATTTGACAGAGAGAAACACAGCCAGAGAGGGAACACAAGCAGAGGGAGTGAGAGAGGGAGAAGCAGGCCTCCCGCCGAGCAGGGAGCCCGACGTGGGACTCGATCCCGGGTCTCCAGGATCATGACCCGAGCCAAAGGCAGTCGCCCAACCAACTGAGCCACCCAGGCGCCCCGAGAGGTCTGAAAATTCTTAAAAACCTAGCACAATTTTTTTCTCCTCCAACGTTCATAGGGACAGAAAAGGCCTCTCCCTCCATATTCTCTATCCTCCAAGCACATGCAAACGGTCTGCAATCACCAGGGATAGACAAGGGCCCCTAGTCACGTGAATATAAGTTCTGCAAGTGTATCCTGGCTTGTGGTTCTTTGGTAGATGTCAGTAAAGGGTCAGCCCTGAGTAATCTGCATATATATGAAATAATATTTTGCCTTCTCTCACTCGTGTCTTTTGAAATCAATGCAAATTATACCTTCATTTTTAAAAAAAAAAGATTTATTTATTTCAGAGAAAGAGTGTTTGGGGGGGCGGGGCAGAGGAAAAGGGGAAGCAGACGCCCTACTGAACTGGAACTCATCTCCCAACGAAGGGACCATATGCTTAACGGACTGAGCCATCCAGGTGCCCCTAAATTATACCTTAAAAAATCTACACAAATAATGGTGTCTGGGTGGCTCAGTCAATTAAGTGTCTGACTCTGGTTTCAGCCCAGGTCATGATCTCAGAATCCTGGGATTGAGCCCCATGTGGGGTTCTGTGCTCAGCAGAGAGTCTGCTTGAACATTCTTTCCCTCTCTCCGCCCCCCTCCCACTCACAAACATGCACTCTATCTCTGTATCTAAAAAAATAAATCTTTTAAAAAAATGTCTACGCAGATATCATTATCTCCACTCTTAACTTCCCAGCATCACACCAATCTTGTCATGACTTGGCCTGCACATCTGTTTTAAATCCCAGCTGTTCCCATATCTGCTCACTCCCACTTCCCTCATTCTGGTTGCATCCAGAGAACACATCTCAGCTACCACCCATATAATAGCAATTTGCATGTAATAGCAATCACATTTTGAAAAGTCTAATTTCTCCCTTAGCTTTCTTTTCTCCATTTCATTTACCACATCTTATTCTAGAATTCCACGATTCTGACTTTTAAGGCTTTGACTGCTTCTGTCTGGACTTTATCCAAGGTCCGTATTGCTCCTTTGAACCGAAAGTTCCCGATTTGGCCCATTAACATATGACAGTCATTTAAAATTTCAGAATAAATTTACTTCTCTCTGAAAAAAAAATCCCATTTGAACACAGTGCTTCTATGGAGATATGACTAATAATATATTGGCTCTTGCATCTGGCTGAACACCAGAATATTTTTTTAAACTGTAGATTGCTGTGCTCCATACAGCCATGTATGGGAAACATTAAATGTTATTGTATTGATTTTTATTTTAATGGCTTCCTTCCAAAGGTCCAGGCCCATCTTAATTGTTACCTCTTTGGGAAGCCTTTTGTGATCAGTTCAATTCAACCAACATCCCTCATAGTTTATAAGTCCCCTTGGGATCTTGGCCATATTGCATTGCCCTGCTAGCCATATATGGTAATACCCCCTTGAGGAGCTTTTAGATTGTGAAGCTTCTTACTCTTGTTTTTGTCTTCCAGCCTCAGTACTGGGAATGAATCAATTTCAGTTAGAAACAACTTTGTGACAAATTTTTTTTTTTGAAGATTTTATTTGTTTATTTGACAGAGAGATCACAAGTAGGCAGAGAGGCAGGCAGAGGGAGAGGAGGAAGGAGGCTGCCCCCTGAGCAGAGAGCCCAATGCAGGCCTCTATCCTAGGACCCTGAGATCATGACCTGAACGGAAGGCAGAGGCTTAACCCACTGAGCTACCCAGGCGCCCCACTTGTGACAGATCTTTACCATATGCCTCTGTATGCATTTCCCATCAAGCAGCAGCCACGATGGAAGTCCCTTCAGCTTTGAGGACAGAGCACTTGTAATATGCCTGTCGCCACCACACAAAGTGGCGTATAATAGCTATTTTCTTAGTTGAAATATTTTTTGTCTAATGAGACTCAAAGCGTCCGGAAAATGGGTGTTACATCTTAGAAAAGTTTGCATTTCCTATGGGAACTGCACCCAGTAAATATTCTTCAACAGAAATACCATCGGAATAAAAAACAATAGTCAGTTGAAGACTAAACATTCTAAACTCTCCTATTACAGATGAGGAAACTGAAACCCAGAGAATTGAAGGGATTTACCCAGATAAAAGGAGGTGTCAAACTGGGCCTTAAGCTACCCTCTATACTGGGCATTTATTTTTTGTTTATTCTGTGCATCCTTTGTGAACTAAATGGGCTTCATTGATTGGCTTCCTAGCTCTGTCTCCAGAAACTCTAAGTAAAACTCCACCACCTTAAAAGGCATGTCTTCGGAAGGGTGGAATTTCCCATCAGGAAATCAGGGAATTGCCATTGGCAGTAAGCTGAAGACTGACTTTGATTTACTCCACTAGGTGTGACTTTAATGACCAACCACTAGTACCCACACGCAGGCCACACCAACCTGGTGTGGGTTTGAATAGATTAGGTAATCGAGTAGGAAAATAGAAGCACAAACTAGGCCAGGTTCAAAAATCTGGCCTCATATCTGTCAAAACTACTGTATCGGGGATCCTGGGTGGCTCAGTTATTAAGCGTCTGCCTTCAGCTCAGGTCATGATGCCAGAGTTCCATGATCAAGCCCAGCATCCGGCTCCCTACTTAGTGGGGAAGCCTGCTTCTCCCTCTCCCTCTGCCTGCCGCCCCCACTGCTTGTGCTCACTCCTCTCTCCCTCTCTCTCTCTCTGTCAAATAAATAATAAATAAATAATAAAATCTTTTAAAAATAAAAGGTTATTTGATACACATTTAAAGAAATTCCAAGAACGGGGCGCCTGGGTGGCTCAGTTGGTTGAGCGACTGCCTTCGGCTCAGGTCATGATCCCGGAGACCAGGCATGGAGTCCCGCACTGGGCTCCCTGCTCGGCAGGAAGCCTGCTTCTCCCTCTCTCACTCCCCCTGCTTGTGTTCCCTCTCTAGCTGTGTTTCTCTCTCAAATAAATAAAATCTTTAAAAAAAAAAAAAAAAAGAAAGAAAAAGAAAAGAAAAAGAAATTCCAAGAACAAACAAAAACACATGGTAAGGGTCTTTAACTGGTAGAATATATTCTTTAGACGTTATTTCCAAAGCTATGCTCACCCCCTCACTTGCCCAGCTGCTAAAAACCCAAAGTAGAGCTTCTTGTGAGCTTCCCGTTTGGTAGCCGCAGAGAGTCATGGGAACTGCTCAAAGAAAGTGTGGCTCTTTTGGCATTATGCGCCTGGAAAATCCAACTGCAAATGAGTCAGCAGAGTTTTCTGGAACAGCTAAGGAGAGGATGCTTTCTTTAGGAGGCTATTTATTTGGTTGCTACATAATACTGTAGATTAATTAGGAGTAAGAATGAGTGAAACTATTTGGAAAAAATGATAGCAGCTTGAGAGCCTCACTCACCCCTGACCTAATGGAGGAAGAAACATTACAGTTCCATGCAACTCATTATTCTGAGGAGGAGGAGGAGTGACATCAACCAAAAGGTTATTATAAAATCTTTGACCATATTTGCCCAGATATCAAGCTTATAAGGTCAAGATTTAGAAAAAGTGAATTGGTTCAAAATTTAAATAAACCCTTGATATTTAGAGGCATAAAATATGTCCAGTGTGGCTTTCCATATGCTAAGAAATGCATCAAGAGCAAAATCTCACCAAAGTATTATAGCTTCAACCCATCTTTCCTCATTTTCTAAACGTTTCCGTATCTGGCAAAATGACCAGGGTGGAGAATGATGGTTTCAGTATGTTCAAGATTCGGACTGAGTTTGTAGTGATTACTTGAGAGAGACTTGTCTCTGAAATCTACCTCCTATCAGATGAAGTCTTTGAATGTTTGCTTCTTAGGCCATTTCTTCTCTCTTCTTGGTCATCAATTGCCCCAACCCAGTAGACCACTCCCATAAGCATACATCCACCTTGATGTATTCATCACCAGTTCAAAACACTTACCAACTCATGACCAACTTTATTTTATGCATACCCTTTCCCCTGAACTCTTTGGAAGCACTTTCCAGACTTTATATCGTTTTACCTTACATTGTTAAGCATTTATCTGTTAAAGGATAATTTCAAAAAAACATGACCCTAATACCATCATCCCATCCAAATATATTAGCATTTTTAATAGTCAATTTCCTATTGAGAACTAGCAACTATATTAAAAGCTGACCAGGGAAAAAAGAAAGATCACCTGGTTCTTTTCTTTGAACATTTGCTTGCAAAGCATCACATGTCCACCCAAACTGGTCTGTCCCTTGATATTCTACACTAGGAGCAGCATGACATTCAGAGATGAGAGAAAGGAACCAAAATATCATCTCTCTGTAATGCTGGAATCTGGAAACACTGATTTCAATAGGTGAGTTTATAGGGTATTGTTCCTTTGGCTTTAAAGAAAAAATATACTGATGATATTTTTAATGAGGGCTTACAACAAAAGAACCCTCCCTTTAACATTGGGTCTGCAGATTAAAGAAAATGAAACGTGGGTGAGACTGGCTTTGAAGAAATTTCATGGCAGGCAGAGAAGGCGGGCAGACCTGTGAAAACCTTCACAGAGCCACACGTTCCTCCCAAGCCCAGCTGGTACTACTATTTAAAAAAAAAAAAAAGGCAGTCTTAACACATCTTGCATTTGTTTTATGCATATCAATTCTGTTTGTTTCTTAAAGAGTATGATTAAGCTTTATGAAGACTCAGGCTAAGAAAATCTTTAGTCTTGAGAAAAGCACTAAAGAGGGAGGAAGACACCTCAGGCCCCAAGACACCCACCAAAATTAGATAGAACTCATCTGGCAGAACAGACAATCCTGTCTCCTTATGTCAGCCCCTAAATTCTGGTAGGCCCCCAGAATGTAGCCAAGATAAAGGTAAAAATGTTGGTTTCTGGGGTCAGCCTTCACCCAAACCAAGTCATTCTGGAATAGCGATGGTCTGACTCCTGAAATTCCGTACTCTTAGGTCTCCCTTTAAGGAACAGGGGCTCATCAGATTCACTTGTCTGCCTGGCAAGGGTATAATTAGTGTATGATCCATTTGGGGTCAGGCAGTTCTTTGCTGTTGGGGGTGTTGGGTCTCTGTACACAGTAAGAGGTCTGGCAGCATCCGTGGCCCCCACCTACTAGATGCAGGTAGCCCTGCCCCCACCTCAGATTGTGACAACTAAGATGTCGCCAGACATTTCTCAGTGTCCTCTGAGGGGCTAAAATCAACCCTAGTTGAGAATCACTGCAATAGAAATAATATCTTATCAACTATATGAAACATAAAACTTGCTAAGGGATATAAAATAGACTATTTGAGATGTCAAGTCTTTTTTTTTTTTTTAAGATTTTATTTATTTGACAGAGAGAAACACAGCCAGAGAGGGAACACAAGCAGGGGGAGTGAGAGAGGGAGAAGCAGGCCTCCCGCTGAGCAGGGAGCCTGATGTGGGACTCGATCCCGGGTCTCTGGGATCATGACCTGAGCCGAAGGCAGTGGCTTAACCAACTGAGCCACCCAGGTGCCCCTGAGATGTCAAGTCTTAAAGGAAACCACTACCAGGCACCAGGGTGGCTCAGTCAGTTGTGTGTCTAGCCTTCAGCTCAGGTCATGATCCCCCAGTCCTGTGATCGAGTCCTGCATCGGGCTCCCTGCTCAGGAGGGAGTCTGCTTCTCCCTCTGCTACTCCCCCCTGCTCTGATCTATCCCCTCTCTCTGTCTGACTCTTTCTCACACACACATACAGACACTCTCTCAAATAAATAAATACAATATTAAAAAAAAGGAAACCACTACCATCCTTTTTAAAAAGTGTTAATAATAGACACAAGATAATAAAAGCTACCTCTCAAATAAATAAATACAATATTAAAAAAAAGGAAACCACTACCATCCTTTTTAAAAAGTGTTAATAATAGACACAAGATAATAAAAGCTACTATTGCCTTGAAATATTCCCTCAAGAAAGTGAAGCACTTTTGTAAATTCTGCCCTTTCACCTGTGAAGATGACTGGTAGCAGGTGTAGTAAAAGACATTGTTTGGAAAACTGTTCCAGGTTTGCTGTTGAGAATAGTCCCTGGCTTGGGGCCCCAGCTCCCATGCAGAGTCTCTCTGCTGACACTCGTTCCCAACCGCTCCTGCAAATCCCCACATTGTTTGAACTTGAGTATTATAATTACAGAGACAGGCTCTGAGAGCCAAAAAAAATAGAGCTACTTGACCAGAGCAGCAGGATAGAGAATAGACCATTGGGACTGCTTAATTTTGATTTTTGTGGTTTCAAATACTCATAAGTGTGGTAGGGGAGGGTTTCAAAGATGATCGTCAACTTGTTAGATGCCCTGTGATTTTTTTACCTGCAGCCATTGTAGACAACCCAACTGAAATTCAGGGGGTTATAGGAGTAGCTGTTTATGAGCCTGGGTTATTGTGTGAGAGTTACAAAGAGTGAAGTCATGTGTGTGTGCACAGAGACGTGTGTAGTATAGGGTAGTCTCTGTAAATGCCCAGGGCGATGAAGTGATGGAGGTACTTGAAAACGTTGAGCATACATTGGGACGGAGACACTGATCAGAGACAAATGACCTGTAATATTGAGAAGGAGCCATCTGTCATGGCTGGAGGCTCAAGCAGAGAAGAGATAAGTGTGGAGGCCCCAGAAGCAGATGGGGAGGCTGAACCCCCACCCAGAGCAGAGGGTCCAACAGCTGGGACTCATTAATCCAGACAGCTGACGATTACATCATGTGTCAGATTACACCCAAGTGAACTGCTGAATGTCCCAAGCAGGCTCAGGCCAACATGGAGCTGCTTCACAGACTGTGTCTACCTTGGAATTTCATGAGGGACGAGAACGCTGTTCGGGCCCACCTTGTGGTCCTCTATGGAAAGATCAGGAAGAAGGCATACAGGCCCTTCCCGCCTCTTCTTTTTTCTTGTTTCTCCTTAGGGTAAAATGGAGAAGAGAAGGGGAGAAATTGAAGTTTTAAATAAGCTGCTTGGGGGTGCATGGGTGGCTCAGTCAGTTAAGCATCCGACTTTTGATTGTGGCTCAGGTTGTCATGATCTCAGTGTGGTGAGATCAAGCCCCACATGGGGCTCAGCACTGGGCGTGGAGCCTACTTAAAATTCTCTCTCTCCTTCTCCCTCTGTCCCTCACCCCTAAAAAAAAAAATTAAAAAATAAGCTATTTGACCTGTCTTTGTTTGCTGTCTAAATTACATTATAGGGGGAAAGATAAGGAATTTTAATATGAAATTCAACCCAACAAAGTGATGCCATAGTCTAAGATGTGAAAGAAAAAATTTCTGAGGATGAACTTGATCCTCATGTTTCTTAGTGATTCTACAAGCACTATAAACAACATATCAAAAGGTAAACTTGACACCTTTCCCCTCTCTGGCTTCTCTCCAAGTCTAAAACCAAACTGTCAGTAGTACCCAGCTAGACCATCAATCAGTTACTGAGTCTTGTAGAGTCAACCCCTTTAGCAGCTCTTGAAACCATCTTGACTTCTCCATTCCCATTGCAGTCCCCTTAATTCCAACCTCCAGCAAATCCTGCCTGGGCTGTTAGAACTGTTTTGTTGGGAAGGAAGAACTTCCTCTGCCCTTCAGGGTTCTTCTGGGTGGACTAAGAATCGAATCAACAAGAGACAGATTAACAGGGAGAAAATCACATTTAATTTCATACACATAGGGAAACCACACAGACCTGGAAATTCTGAAGACTGGCACAAGTTGGTATATATGTCATCCTGAACTGAGAAGAAGGGGCTAGAGGTCTGGGACTCCAGAGATAGGAGTACAATTCACAGGAAGATGAAAAGGAGTAAATGTTCAGTACATAAATGTTTGTGGGGCCACTCAGAAACAATGTGACAGAGGACTTTGATCAAACAGGTCTTAATAGTTTCCTCCCAGTCTACTGTACCTAGTTCTTATCATAATGTTGTTGTTTATGCTGCTAGCTCTCTTCCTGGACAAGGTCCTCTGTCTAAATTCTTTTAGGCAGTTGAGGGGGAGGTAAAGAGCTCTTCTATGATCTACTGGGTTTTGATTGTTTTTTAATTCAAAATAATCCTTATGCCAAAGTGCCCCATCTTTGAGTGGCCTATCCTTGGCCCCAAGTTTCTTCTAGTTGGCCTCTCCTCCACTGCATTCTTTCCATGGCTTTCAGAATAATCTTTTAAGATTATTCTGTTCATATTATCTTCCTGCTTCTAACTCTTATATGGCTACCCATTCTCAAAGGTTCTTAAGCCTTTTTTTTTTTTTTTTTTTTTTTTGGTTCCAACAGACACAGAAATTCCTGAAAGCCACAGAATTCTTTAGTGATAGATTTTTTTAACCAGTGTCTGTCTCTCTCTCTCTCTCTCTCTCTCTCTCTCTCTCTCTTCCCCCCACATCCCCAGAGAAAGAAAGCTCAGCAGAGTGAGTCATGATGCCTCGTTACGAGATATGCTGTAGGTGACACAGACAGGCAGTGTGTACAGTTGCCCTTGTGCTGGATTTAACATGTCACCTTCCTCCCACAAAAGGATGTGTGTTGGAACCAATGTTAAGCTCTTAGTTGTTTTCTTTTTTAATTTTATTTATTTGTTAGAGAGAGAGTGGAAGCACAAGCAAGGGGAGCGGCAAGGAGAGGAAGAAGCAGGCTTCCCACTGAGCAGGGAGCCCGATGCGGGGTTCAATCCCAGGACCCCGGGATCATGACCTGAGCTGAAGGCAGACGCTTAACTGACTAAGCCACCCAGGTGCCCCAGTTCTTAGTTTTCATAAATGTACCATGGCTATAGATGTTAACATTAGGGGAAGCTGGGTAAAGGACTATGCATGGGAACTCTGTGTGCTATCTTTGCAACTCTTCTATAAATCTAAAAGCATTTCAAAATGTTGCCTATGTTCTTGATACCTCTTCCATATGAATTGTGGCAATATGATACTCCACATTCATTGATATCCACTGGGTGGTTTGACATCAGACAGCGTAGCGGTACCTCCATCATAGCAACTGGTAAATGTTACAAATGTTTATCAGCACACCAAACCAGTTGTTGCCCTCTGCCTGATAAATAGAAAGGTAATGGTAAATGGAGGTTGCCAAAAGCATGATGGAGAAGAGACAATGGCAGAAGTGAATGTCAACTCTCCCCTTTCTCTGTGAGAGCTGTGAGCCTCCTGCTTATGAGTGTTTCGGAGTCACTGGGCAGCCAGGTCACAGGCATATGGCTGAAATCCCTCTGCTGCTCCTGGGTCCCAGAAAGGCAGGGTGTGGAGCCCCACCCCCCCCTTTGAGGTCCTAAAGAATTTGTACAGTAGGGATGGGGCTTGAAAGAGTAAGCCAAACAAGAAGATTCCAATTATTTTAGCCATTGTGAGTAAACTGAGAAACATACAAAATACTTAAAATTTGGCATCAGGGAGCAGGGCTCACCAAGTTTCCATAGCGGTTACCAACATAACATTTTCCAGCATGGTTTTCTGTCCATGAAACACCCGTTAAATGATACTGTTCTGTGCCAGCATCACTAGAAAGATTAAGTGTACGAAAGAAAATGGAACACTTACAGGGAACAGACATCCAGCAGAGTGAGATGTTGGCAGATTCACCATCCAGATCTGTCATGGCAGAGACAACCAGCATTGAGGGTATGTTTTGGTAACTTTTCTGGCACGAACTCTATTCAGCTTTTCAGATGATACATGAGGTTTTATCCTTGGGGGATAAAAGGCAGGGCTCAGAGGTGGGGTTAAGTATTAAAATCAGCATATAAGGCAAAAATGGTTCATAAGTAAAATGACTCTCAAATCCCTTAAATCCATGGTTTCTTAGAGAGGGTGCACCTCGTGGGGGAATTTGGAATATTTTGTTGTATATTTTGTTTTCCTACCAACGGCGGGGGCTGGGGGGCGGCGGCGGCGGTGGTGGTGGTGGTGGTGGACGAGTGTCGCTTTAGACATTAATGAGTCACAGCTGGGTACTTGAGGTACCCTTCACTGCTCATAAAGCCCAGGACAAGAAAGGGTCCTCCCAGGTCCTGCAAGACATCTGTATGTCCTACGAGACATTTATGAGAGCAAAACTCACTCCAGATTATCTGAGGATACACATCACATCACTTTATAAATAAAGAGGTTTTTTTTTAGCTCAGTTTTAATAAACATTGAATTTTTCTGGAAGTAAATCATTGTGTAAATCAGAAGGCCATGTTTTGTTTTGTGGAGAATTTTAGCACAAATTGTTCAGTTCTGGAAAATCATGACACCACTGGTCTTCAATACAGCGTGCCTGGATTTGTTGACACTGGTAGCTATTGCATTCTCAGGGACCCTACAAATAGGCACAGGCATGCGCTGAATTTATTTTATCTCCTAGTTCAACTTTATACAAATCAAAATGCATATTATTTCATTATAAATAATCGTTTTATTTCTCTGTGATATTTTAAAATCATTACATTGATATTTTTAGATAATTTGCATAGATAGGTTTTATTATCTATGAATTTCCTTTCTGGATAGCAGAGGAGCTGTTGATACTTACCAAAAATGTATATTGGTCTGATAAAGTTGAGAATCATTGCCTTCAATTTCTTTAAATCATTGGAACCTGGGCTGTTTGAAACCAAGCCAAGAATGAAATTTGTTTTTTTTTTTTTCATTTTGTACTCACACTGGGGCCTCCTTTCCCAGGGATGCTGGGGGTCCTGGCTTTTTTTATTTAAGGTAAAGTTCTTCCACCTCAGAACTATTGACATTTTCCACCAGATAATTCTTTGTTGGGGGGGGGTTGTTTCCCATGAACCATAAGATATTTAGCAGCATCCCTGGCCTCTGCCTGCCAGATGCCAGGGGCAACCCCTCTCCCCCAAGTTTTGACAACCAGAAATGTCTCCAGACACTGTCAAATGTCCTCCAGGAGGCAAAATCATCCCCGGTCAAGAACCTCTGATTGTAGGCTACTCCCCTCTTAGAGTTGTCTTTAGGATAGGGGGAATCTTGGTCATGTTCCTCAAAAGATGATCCGCAAATTGAGTCCAAATAAGGAGGATCAATCAAGGTACTGACAAGTGCAAGTCAGAAGTGGATGGGGGCAGAAATCGGCATCATTACATGCCTGCCACCCGTAGGGTAGAAATACAGAGCTATATGAGGATGCTGGCTTGATCCCACTTGGGCCTGTTCCTAACTGTTCAACTCTGGCAGTTTAACTACACTGAACTTTGATTCCTCATCGACAGACTGAGAGTGAAAACCATGCCCCATCTCAGGGTTGTTGCAAGCACTAATGAGATAGTGGAAGCAAGGGGCTCACGACAGCACTCGCCTTATTTATCTTTGTAATGCCATGTTATCCTAACCCCAGTGAGGCACGCATGCAAGGTACAAGGTCAGAGCCCCTAGGAACATGGACTGATGAGCCAGCCCTGGCTTCAAAGGGCAAATGATTTGAGCTATTGCAGGTGCTGGGCTGCAGGTCTGCTAGCTGCCAGCCCCATTGTGGGAGGATGGGCTAATCTGGCCACCCCCATCCAGAAGTGAAGACTCCTTTCTCTTTCTTGCCACTCTTCTTCCAGGGGACCAGGGCAGGCCCAGGGAGCCAAGATTAGAAAGAAACAATCAGAGTTTCTGGGACCATAACCTTAACTACTAGAACCCCGCTCTTCTCTGTGACCTCCTCTGTCCTTGGACCCAGTAAGGTTCACAGGAAAGGGAATAAGCGAGGCTCATCTATTCCATTTCTTCCCATTTTTGCACGTGCAGTGGTTACCATTATGAGACTGAGAAAGGGTAAGTCTCTTGGCCAGTGTCACACAGCCAGCAAAGGGAGGAAGCGAGGATTTGAACCCAGTCAGCGTGACTAGAATACATGCTTCAAAAAATATGAACGAGAAACCACATGTCTAAGTAGTGATGGCATACCACAGCTTCAGGCCAAAGTCCATAAACATGCGTGGCTATCTAAATGCAAATATATATTAGTTAAATTAAAATAAAAAGTCAGTTCTTTGGGCACTGTAGCCACATCCAAGTATACAGTTGCCACATGGGGCTAAGGACTCCTATATTGGACAGCACAGATAGAGATTTCCATCATCATAGAAAGTTCTGTTGGACAGCACTCTGCAGTGTTTTTTGTTTTGTTTTGTTTTATTTTGTTTTTAAGATTTATCTACTTATTTTAGAGAGAGCAGGAGGAGGGGCAGAGGGAGAGAGAATCTGAATCAGACTCCTTGCCAAGCGAGGGGCACAACCCATGAGATCATGACCTGAACAAAACCGAGAGTCTGGGACACTTAACTGACTGAGCCACCCACGTGCCTCAGCACTGTGCATTTTATTTATTTATTTTTTTAAAGATTTCATTTATTTGACAGAGAGAAACACAGCCAGAGAGGGAACACAAGCAGGGGGAGAGAGAGAGGGAGAAGCAGGCCTTCCGCCGAGCAGGGAGCCCAATGCGGGACTCAATCCCAGGTCTCCGGGATCATGACCTGAGCCGAAGGCAGTTGCCCAACCAACTGAGCCACCCAGGCGCCCCTAGCACTGTGCATTTTAAATAACCACAGAAACTTAGCTCAATGTTCCTGTCATTTTTACTAGGAGTATGTTAAATTAAAATGAAAATATACTTTAGAAATTTCTGGGGAAAGTTACATTTGCTCCCCTTAAATGGGTGTTGATTTTTTTTTTCTTTTGGTCACTTTGAGGAAATACTCCAAAGAGGAAATTAATAAGTGAAATATTCGCTATACCTATATTAACTCCTTGTTAAATTAGTAACTAAGTCACAAAAAGAAACTCCCTTTTCTAATACCCTTTCTTAGTTCTCAATGTTTTCAAACAGAAATTATTTTTTAAATGCCCTACTGAGCTAAGCCTTTTTTTTTTTTTTCCAAATATGGACTTTACTGTATTTTTTAATGACTTCAAGATCCAGAAGGTACTTATTCGTAAACAGCCATACATCATTTTCCTCTGATTATTTCCAAGAAGAGCCAAGGAAAGGAAGCTGTATTAGATCTTTCCGAGCTGGAGAGTTTGTATTCACAAACTCAGTGCTGATTGAGAAAAACTGTAGATGGCTACCAAGGAGAACACTTAACTTTTAGAAGTACCCAGATAAGACAAGTTGGATCCATTCACTTGTGGCATTGGAGCCCCTTGGAACATGCTAGAGGAATCATGGAATCATAAAGTGTCGGAGCCAGAGCAAATCTGAGAAAACATTTTTATCTACATCTGTGGGTAGAGACCGAGATTGGGAGTGAAGGTTCACAGCCAAGAGCAGAACCAGGACTAGGGATCACTGGTGATTTCCTTCTGGAAAACCGGGCCAAAACAGTGAATACCCTTTGACTGTAATACTGAGAACAACCCAGCATGTTTGGGGAGTCTGTTATACCCCGTATGGGGTTCAACCACATCACATAACTTCCACAGATGGTGATTGTCAAATTCCTAACACAACATTATGCTTACAAACAGCCCTTTCCATTCACCGGGTCCCAGTGTCTTTAAAAACAGAGATTAGCCACTTTTGTCCTTCAAGATTTTCAGCTGGTCTCTTCAAAGGAGGCAGAAGTTCAAAGGAAAGTAGCAATGTGGAGGGCCATTGTTTAGGCACAAGCTGGCTGAGTTTCCAAGGCCTCAAGGGAGTTGGGGGTTGAGGTTCCTGTCGCCTTGATTAGGCCTTCCAACAGCCTTTTCCAAAGTAATCCTTGCAAGGGTCTCATTCTGGAACAAGGAGAGTACCTTTCTCCCTGTCTTCAGTGCCGTATATGTCTTATATGTCTTCTCAGTGCCTTGCTCTGTCTTCTCTTCGGTGCCTAAGTCATTGGCTGTTTATTAGGAAAACCCCAGGACTTTAATATTCACCCAAATCTGTGTATATCCCTAAAACATAGTATTTTAATTCCTTCAGTTTTGGGATCAGGCAACAAGTGCCTATGTGATAGGATTGTTGCAGAATTAAATACAGTCCTTTATTAATTGAGTCGGAGCTTCTGGGTTTGTTAATTTCCTAAGGCATTTTCTGTCATTAGAAAAACATACTAGCCAAGTGGTGCTCCTCCTCCAAATAGAAAATTACTTCAGCAAAACCCCTTTAGACTCAGCAGGTAACATGTAGCATCTTGGGTTTCATTCACCAATACCAGGAGACTGGGGAAGTCTCTTTTGTGCCCTTTTTCTTGTACAAAGCCTCATATTGCTGTTAGACAGGTGGATGGGAGGAAGAAAATTCCTAGGCCCTGAAGCACGACGACTGACCCAAATGATGACACTGTGATGAAGGCCTCTATTAGCGATCTGTTGCCTTGTTAGCAAATGATCCAAAAGCATCATGACTCAAAATAATGAACACTTACTAGCTCACAATTTCTGGAGGTCAGGAATCCAGGTGGTTCCACCTCACGGTCCCTCATGGGGTTGCAGTCAAGATGTTGGCTGGGACTGGTCATCTGAAGGCTCCGCTGGGGCTGGTAGGTCCACTTCCAAGATGGAGCATAGTCGTAGCTGTTGGCGGGAGGCCTCAGTTCCTCGCCACTGGGCCTCCATAGCACTGCTTGAGTGTCCTAATAACAGGAAAGCTAAGCCATGAGAGTCTCAGAAGTCCCACAAGGTCACTTCTGCCATATTCTGTCATTTACAAGTGAATCATTAAAGTCTAGCGCTCACTAAGGGCAGGGGAGGAGGGATTAGTCTCCCCCTTTTGAAGCAGAGAAATTTCAAAGAATCTGTGGCCTTACTTAAAAACTGCCACAGGACCCCCGCCTAAGTGGTCCATCGCTTGGCCTTCTTGCAGCCCTCTGTATCAGCTTTGTACCTGCCACATCCTATGACTATAAACACATAAGGGCTGCTCTTGGGTAAAGGGCTTTGCGAAGCTGGGCAGGAGAGAACTTCAAATGCTATAATAAGCTTTGCATCGCCTTTTCATTCTCCTTTGGTTACAGGTTTTCCCTGGAATGCACATATTCACAAACTCTACACATTAAAATTCCCTTCATGGGCCATTACTAATCTAAAACTTATAGTGATTGAGACAGGGGTTGGATTATAAAATAACTTTGTCCATAAGAACAAATAGTGTGTAAATGAGATCTGAGAAGCCGTATTCACATACTTTAATGAGGTCATCGCTGCTTTTAGGCACTTTATGGCCAAACTTTGTATTTAATTGAATTGCAGAGGCCAGATTTAAGCTGACACATAGAAATGTTCATTTAAAAAATTAATCTTCTTGTACCCTGGAGCAGAGGGAAAGACAGTGCAGCCTTCAGTGTGTGCCACGTACACACCCATATTTTCAGGCAAGTGGATCAGCTATTTCTTAAAGGCTATTTTTCTTTATGTTCATTTTTGCCAAAATCTTGTGAAAATTTTTAAGCATGAAGAAAAATTGAAAGAATATCACAATACTTGTATATCCTCCACTTAGATTTGATCATATTGATATTTGACCATATCTACTGCTCTTTTTCTTTCTCTTTCTTTCTCTAAACATATAGATTCATATATATGTATACATGCACACACATAAATTATGCAAAAATATTGCCTTTTTGTCGCTGATCCATTTGAAAGTAAGTTGCAAATATCATGAGACTTCACCCCTAAATACATCTCCCAAGAAATTTCCCCAATGGATATGCCAAAAAGAAACACAAGTGAGCCTGAAAGTGTTGCTACTGACAAAATCAGGAAAAATTTGAGGATCAAAATAAATAATGAAAATAAAAGACTATAACCTGTTGAACAAAACAAGAAACCATGAGCCCATGTGGATACAAATAAGTAAATGAAGGGCAGAGGGAGAAAAAGCTTGTCCTAATAATAGGCCAGCTATTATCAAAAAAATAATTGATTTGGGCAAGAATCAACAAATACTAAAATTAGTAGGAAAAGGGTTAAGGATTGTTATTTGTTTCCTATTGCTGTAAGAAATGCCCACAAATTCTGTGACTTAAAACAACACAAATAGATTATTTTACAGTTCTGTAGGTAAGAAGTCCAACACAGATCTCCCTGGGTCAGCAGGGCAGTGTTCCTTTTTGGAGGCACTAGAGAAGCCCTTTCTTTACTCTTTCCATCTTCTAGCTGTATTAATCATGCCTTTTTTTAAAAAATTAGCATATAATGACTTTTTGTTTTCTATATTTCTGATGCTTTGACCTCTTGGGGACTTGCTGACCTTGGAGGGCCCGCCCCTCCCACGTATAACCAATTCCCAGAGACGGTAAACTAGCCTGCAAATGGGCCTTTCATATGCAATCTAGAGCCTCTCCTTTATTAAGCTTTTATAGCCTGGGCCACTCTTATCCCTGCCATAATCATGCCAAGGCCTCTCCAGGGTCAGCAAAGCCCCAGGGTGTCAAAGCATCAGAAACCCGGAATTAA